>CM075861.1:1345956-1571976 GCA_037975125.1 Latrodectus hesperus
ATATATTAAATTATTTAGTTCATGCATGTATAATATGTATTTTTTGTCATTTGATGTTTTCTAAATTTATTTTTAATGAAAAATAATTTTTTAAATTTTTAATTATTCTGGGTTTTGTAATTATCCTGAATTTTGAGATTTCACTGGAAAAAAATTTTTTTTGTCCCAATAAGTCCTTAATTTTGAATGGAAGCTAGAGAATATTCCTATTTTCAATTTGAAAATAAGAATGTTCTCTCAAAGCTTGCAGTTGAATAAAGGGCCAATTTTCTAATGACATCATGGGAGAATGAATTCTATTATGAAAGACCGACCATTATGGATGTCATGAGATGCCAACTCATTATACATGAATCAAGGAACTTAACAGTTTATTGTTGCACCTGCATGCTTCCCTCTACCTAGCCCTGAGATGGGCTCTACCAGTTAGTTGCAGCTAGGTGGAGTTCTTGTGATTTTGAAGCAAGAACCAAGCAGAAGACTCCCAATACTTGGCCTATCACACCCAGAGGTATCATTTCACATGGAGGACATTGCAACTACACCTAGTTTTGTTGTGCCCCAGACATCATTAGTGAACATGAGAGATCTTTGGTCGGCCGGGATTCAAACTCACTACCTTCCTATAATGAGAACAACACCCTAGACAACCAGGCCATCGCAGCCTACTTAACAGCTTGTCATACTTTTTTCTTTGTTCAAAACATGGAAATTGTTTACTTTTTAAGAATTTGAGTGCAATTGCTTAGTGATATTTTTTTTTGTCTTTTTTATTTTGCTTATTAATTTCAAACAATTTATAAGTTCCTTAAGCCATAATACCTCAAAATACATAATTTACAGATACTTTGCTTTCTACTGATTCTAAGGAAAAAAAAATGCAAATTTAGTAAAGACTAGTGTCAAGTGTTTTGAATGATAAATCTTTCATTTTCTTCTGTGTATTTCTTAATTAATTTAATGTAGGGAATATGAAATTTTTTCAAGTTTTTCCTCATTCCAGTTCATTTAAACATAAAAAAGCAAGTGAAGGAAAAGGGGAATTATATTGTTTTCGTTTCTAACATGAATGCAAAAAAGGGAGTATGCATAATTTCTGCTTGTATCTTCTTCTATCAAGCATTGGGTTCCAATAGGTATACAAAGTAAATTTTAAAACCAAAACAATAATTTTGATTATAACTATAAAATTTGACAATTTGTTTTCTTCAATCAATGAAAGCTTGGAAAATATTTTTTAGTTGCATTTAACCATTCTGCTAGAGAAACGTAGTGATGTGCTATCATAGTATGTGATAAAATTTGGATTTGCTCCTCACTTTAGTATTTGCATTTGTAATGATATAATTTTATCTGTGTGTGAATCTTACTCAGTTTTATATTTTGTAGAAACTACTGCCAGGCAAATAAAAAACAGTTTGACATTTATAAATCTTATTGACTAGAAAAAGAATGCAAGGTAGTTAAAGATTATCATGATTTTTTTTTTTTCTTGGGCATGCAGAGTCTTAAAATTTTAGAAATAATATTAAATTTTATTTCAAAAAATGGTTTGAATTTTGAGAAGTTGCTCTATGCATGGATGGAACATCAAATTCTTTTTTTTTCTTAAAAAATTAAATACTTACCTGAATTCTTTAGGACTTCTGAATTTGATATAGGTACATCTAGTTTATACATTAACAGTAATACCATACAGAAAGGGATACGTTTTATATACTGTCTGTATAAATTTTTTTATCTGTCATGGGCAAGGACAGGAGATTATAATAATATTCAGTTTTTATTACTACTGGATTTTGTTGCTGATCATCTATTCAAAACATGTAGAGTAATGATGGTTAATATTAATAACATTAAGACCTACTTGTGAATGAATAATTAAACAACATCCAGCCCTAAAAAAATATTTTTAATTTTACTGTCTCAAAAATATTATAGGGACTTACAAAATCATTTAAAAATTTTTGAAAAAAGTTATATTGAATAATTAATTCAATAGCTTTTTTCAAAAAATTTTAATTATTTGTATTTGTGTTTTGTTGTTTATTTTCTATTACTTATAAATTTCATTGAATTTTATTCTTTTTTTAGCTTCCCGATATGCTGCTGAAATTATGAGTTTCATGAAAGAGCACAATATCAGCCCTTTAAAAAATGCACTGCTCCCAATGACTCAGGTATTAAAAATAGCAGTAATGTGAAGATTTATTTGAAATTATTATTTGTAATTTCAGTATTGTCAAGTAAAGATATTTTAATTTTCTGTTTATTGCAGAATTTTTAAACTACTCTAAACTGATAATAATAACTTAATACGGTGGGCTGAATAAAAAACACTCTTCCTTCTGTTCAACAGCTCATGCGTTCAAATCCCACTCTAGGCTTGGATATTATATTGGTTCACAGGATTCACATTAAACCATAGGTCTTAATCTAATTTGCTCTTGTATGCAAACGATAAACTATTGAGTGACAAATGAACCAAACCTTATAACGTAATACAATAGTTTTCAGTTACTAACATTACTATCTGAGTATGTGGGGCTTTTTCTTATTGTATAAGTATGCCATGTTTTTATTTAATTAGTCTATTCTGATACTTTTTTTGGCTCATAGATTTATATGGAAACTTCCTTCAGCAAGTTATGCTCAGGAAATCTTTTTGCAATAATCATGAAGTGGCACAAGGAAATAATGTGTCCAATTTTATGAAATTTTTAATTAAATAATGTGTGTCAACAAATATTATTGTATTGTATATAGTATTATAAGTTATCCATTTCTTAATTGGATCCTCAAGAGTACATGCATGGATATTATAAATTTTTTTAACCTGATGTTTTTTTTTTCAAATAAAATTTGAACTTTTTATATAAAAAGTTGAAAGTTGTGCAAAGGTTGTCATGAAGTCAATCATAAAATTTTATATTGGCTTTATTTATGATAAAATTAAGTATTCTACATAAAACATAAAATGCATGTGATCAAAACTTAGTAATTAAATGGTACTATATTTTACTTATTCATTGCTAACTAAATGTTCAAAATTAACTAAATGTTCTTTATCCCTTTTAATTGATTTTAAACTGATTCAATATGTCTTATTGCATGCTTACTTAGTTTAAATTTTACCAGGAAAAATGAATATCAAGATTTCCGAAATCTTATATAGTTATGATACCAAGAAACAAATATTTAATTAATGCGATGAAAACGGAAGCAGAATATACATTAAATATTTTATGTATATAATATACCCAAAATATTGAGAAAATTGCTTTTGACTGAAGTTTCTGTTTAGATATGCAAACATGAGGTTCAAAAAGTTAATACATTAAAAGTGTATATTTACAAAACAATTTAATTAACAACTTTTTTCAGTGATGTTTCACATTAATAATGAAATCTCTTGTATTTATTAAATAAAAATAGATTGAAGGGGATGTATAGTGCTTGGAAAATTCTTTTTAATTACTAAAGTATTAAATATTAATCAGGATTCTTTTAATCTGTTCTCTAATTTATTTCTGAGTGGTTACATATCAGAAAGCTGAAAACAGATTTACTAAAGAGAGCAAAAACAATATTTTTCAAAGATCAAAAAGTATAACAAATGTTGTTACTTTTTTTAAAAAAAAGTTATATTGTGCAATGAAAAAGGAAAGATCCATTGCCATAAATATTTTTTCCTAAATTAGCCTGATATTAACATGCAGATATAAATTTTACTCTGTTCTGTGTAGTCATTTTCAATTCAACCCCAGACCAAATTCGGAAAGCTTTAGGATTACAATAATAGTAAATTTTCTGGGACTAGTGCTTGGTTCTTACCTGTTATAATTTAAAATATAATAGTATTTTCTTCCAGATATTTCACGGATATGCTTGCTAACTTCCCTGATTTCATAAAATTTTAAATTTATGATATTTTTAGATTTTTGACTATTTTTAAAGTCAAATGGTGAAAGTCATTTTCAGCACAATAAAAGAAATCCATTTTAAAAATATGGTTTTTTTAAATTTTAATTATGAAGTAAGAAAATAAAAATAACAAACAAAACCTAGATTATTTTAATATTTAATGAATTTTTTTAAACAAATCTAAACTTGTGACTTAAATTATATGATGACTAAATATTTGTGAAGTTTTTTTATGTATTCAAAGTTTAAATTTAAATTTAAACTTTATTTTTTACAATTTATTTTTTATTTCAATTAAAATATAAATTTTAATTGAAATAAAAATAAAGAACTTTAGTGCATTAAAAATTATGTAAATGGATGTCTTAAGTAACTTAAAATAATGTAATATTAATATGGGACTCAATGCCAAAATATAATTTAATCGAATTATTTCATGTGAAATTAAAATTTAGAATGGAATCCTGTGAAGTGTTAAAAAAAATTGTTAAACTTCTTGAGTGAAGACCTTTAAAATTTAAAGCTATTCAAGATTTGATGTTATTAGATATAGCCAAGTTAGAGACACAAATTCATAAACTATCAGCCATATTAGAGAAAAATAATATATTTTCCCAGAAAGTGTTGGATGAAAAAGAAAAACTTGATTATTCTTTTTTATGCACTAATCACATATTGCTGAGGGAAAATATTTTTAAGAATACTTAAATTTCTCATAGACTTGATGAATTTTTTTGTTTGATTCTGTCTGGCAATCAGCAATATTATGACCTTTAATGTTAAAAAATTATGCTTCAAGTTTTCAGTACTATTACAAATGAATTCTCAGTGAACATGTATCTTCTAGTAATTAAAAACTTCTTCAGAAATGTTTTTTTATAAAGTTTTTTGATAATTTCCTGTTTATTGCTATTATTGTTAATTATTTCACATATTAACTATAATCACTAATCATTTCAAGTTTTATAGATGTAGAGTACATAGGTATTGTAAAAATATTAAATTTAAAAAAAAAAAATGGTGTAAGCATAACTTTAGTGGTCAAGGAAATTTTTTAAATAGTTATTGAAAATCGAGAAAATTCATATTTCTGAGGAAATGCTGTTGTCTAAATTATAGATTTCTTGCATTAGAATGAATGATATAAATTCAAAGAAAAAGTCAGTATGCAAAATTATTTTATACTTTTAAATAGAAGATAGCAATAAATTATATTTCTTAATTTTGTGTTAAATTAATTTTTGTATAAGAGTTTTTTTGTTGTTGGTGGGATAATTGCATTAATTTTAACTCCTGGAGTTTGAAAAAAAATTTTTAAAGCATTTTGAAACTCTTGAAGTTTTGACTGAAAATCGTGAATTACTCCTGGAATTTTTACTTACCTTAGTACATTTATTTTTTGAGTTTTTTGTTTTAATATTTTAAAACTTTCAATCAATTTGTTCGAAAATCAAAGTGAGTATTACCTCTTAATGTTGCCACTAGACAGAGTATTAACAATATTAGATCATATTCATAATAGTTGGTTAAAATAATGATCTAGTTCAACCACAATTGTTTCATCATGATCCAGTTCAGTCTGGACCAGATGTAGTATTTAGATTTATGTGTGTGAAGGGAAGAGTAATTACTAATAAGATCAACATGTGATGCAATCAGGGAGGCGATTTTAATTGATTCTTTTTCTATTTGTTTATCTTTTATATTGTCTAAAATTCACTGAATATTAATATTTAAATATAAAATTTTTAATTTAAAAATATTTTCCATATTTTTCTTGTTGAAAATTGCATATAATTTCAGTGAAAAGGGATGAATTTATTTATCAGTGCAATAAAGTCTGAAGTAAATTAATTAACATACTTGTGTGTGATTGAAAATGTCTTTTCAATAACCAGTGGACTCTGGCCATACAAAGATTGGCTTTTGCATGATTTAGAAAAAAAGAAAGAATTTAATAATTTGTAAAAGAGTTAAGTCATTACAACTAACTAAGATTTCAAGATTGATGAGAAATTTGATTCTATGAAAGATAGATGCTTTTTATTTTAATTACTTTAAAATAAAAATTGTCACTTATGGGGAAGTAGTTAATTTACTTTTACTTCTCTCTCATAGCCATATATCTGTTGAACATAGGTTTAATGTGCACAAAAAATTGGTGTTAGAAAATTTAAATAATCAATCAATCTAAGTGCATCATTGATGATCATGTCTGAAGCATTGGAGGTGTCAACAATATGATAATTAGCAAGGACCTAATTAGCTTTTCTGTTAGGCAAAAGTATAAATTATATATAGATGAATTAAAACAGCAAAAAATTAGTTAATAACAAAAGGAAAGCAAAAAGCAACTTTTGAAAAAATTGATGAACTGAAAATCAAAATGTGTTTGGAAGATGACATGTATGCACTTGAAAAATCTACAATAGGGATTGCTAAGGAAGTTGAAAGAACTGATAAATTAACATTAGTTGCAAAATCAATTATATATCATTGTGGTGCTTCAGAGAAGCAACAGTTATTACTCAGTATTAATAATGAATAGAAAGCAAAAGCTTTAGAGATAAAAAGTTAGCATTTTCTAATGGCAATATTGTATATGTATAACAAATAACAAAGAAATATGAAAATCTATCAAATGATTTAAGAAATATAAAAGTCTAGAATATGAATGTGAAATACTTTAAAAGAGTTATAAAAAATAAACAAAAGGAAATTTGCTTTTATTAAATAATAATTGGGGGGGGAATCACATTATTGAAACTGTATCTAATAGTTGTATTTATTTTGTAATAGTTATATTTATTTAACAAGAGATTGCTGCACATATCTCAATAAATTAATAGATAAAAACCTAATGAAGGTGTTTAAAAACTCTAAAATTACCCTTTGTTTTATACAAAGTATAATTCAGTAATGTAAAGAATATTGATCATTGAAATGAAAAAATTTTTTGTTACAGCTATAAATTCTTAACGGCTTTTGAAATAATCATTAAATGTAATTCTAACTTAAATAAAAAATATTCTCATTAGTTTTTGCAATAATTTATTTCTGTTATTTACAAATATTATTGAAAAATGTTGTATATACATAATTATATGCATATTCAGTTTAGTACAATTTTTTAAATAAAATAAAAAAAAATATTTAACCTGAATGTTGATAT
Organism: Latrodectus hesperus; assembly: GCA_037975125.1. Lineage (NCBI taxonomy): Eukaryota > Metazoa > Arthropoda > Arachnida > Araneae > Theridiidae > Latrodectus > Latrodectus hesperus. The sequence goes on from CM075861.1 coordinate 1,353,053, forward strand.
TTCCTGGAAATTTTTAATTTGACTCCTGGAAAACTCCTTAAAACTCTTAGAATTTAATTCTTGGAAATCTGTGCAATTTTTTTTATATTTTTAAAGTTGGTTTTGTACTTTATTTTTCCAAATATACTGTTTCATAGTTTAATTTGTTGTATTTAATATCCAATTAATTATTATTATCTATTTTTGAAAACATTTTGATCTGCTGATTGTGACATTGGAAACCATTATGTAACTAATATCAAGTATTACCTAATATTTTTGGCTGTTACTCCTTACTAGTGTGAGGTATCCATTATATGTAAATTAGATATTACACAATTGTTCTGAAAAGCAAAATATAATTAATTTAAACAAACATCTTAATAACAATTCGAATTCTAAAGAGTAAAATTTAACAAATTTTTTTATTCCTAATTAAATTTGTTAGTTATTTTTCATTTAAATTTAAACACTTTTCTTTTCTTATTTATGTATGTTAATGAATTCAGATACTTATTACAATGCTTGTATTTTAAACAAGCTGAAATGAATTCATGACCATTATTTGCTTTCCATTTCATGTAAAATCTTTTCAAACTAAGTCAGTATTTTAAAAAATTCACCATGTTCTTATTAATCTTATAGAAAATTACATACTGTATTCAAAACTTACAAGATTATTGCATACAATAGAATATATAAACCTTATTTTGTTGTTCTGTGCTTATAAATTCTTCTTCACTCATTATCCTTACTTTAACAAAACAATTATTAAATGTCACATAATATTCAAATTTTTATATTACTAACATCTATTTTAAGATTAAGAGAAAACCTAATTTGTAAACAGTTTTTTAAATGTTTTCTACAAGTTTGAATGTTGAGCATAACTGATCATTTCTGTAACATAAAAGTGTAACTTTTATGCTATCTTTTATTTATTTATTTTCTTGGTTACTTATGGTTAAACTAATTAAATAATTTTCTTGTATATTTCAGGCACCTGTATTTATCTCTTTCTTTTTGGGATTAAGGGCAATGGCTAAAGCTCCTGTTGAAAGTATGAAAGAAGGGGGTTTATGGTGGACAACTGATTTAACAATTCCAGATCCTTATTACATCATGCCAGTTGTAGCTTGCAGCACTTTATATATTGTGTTGAAAGTAATTTAGTTTTTTTAATGTATCAGTTTATTTATGCTTACAGATATGTGCTTAAAACAAGTATTTTGGTTTGTATTAGTCTGATAAGAAAATAATTCTAAATTATTGTTTAGATTTCATAGTCATTTCTGAATTAAGAAATATTATTAACATTGGTAATGATTATTTATTTAAATAAACTTGTTTACATTTTCATTTTTTGATATTTAGATTGGAGCTGAATCTGGAATGAAATTAGAAAATATGAAAATGGCTAAATATGTCTTACAGGCACTCCCTGTTGTTGCTTTGCCATTTACAATACATTTTCCTGCAGTATGTTATTACTTTTGTATACTATAGTTTAAGTTTTAAATTTTTATGTAATTTCATTATGTTTTTGTAAAAAGCACATTGAAATTTTTCATGTATAAAATTTATAATTATGTGATTTTTAGATCAATTTAACTTATTTGTATTTTTTGCATGTACTTGTCCTTCTCAATCTATTATTTAATATATTATGATTATTGTATTGACTTTACTTAATTCAGAAATATGAATTATTGGCATATTATATTTTTTGTATTGGTAACTTTAAACATCTAATCATGTTATTGGTAATCATTATTTTTTGTCTATTTCCTTTTTATCTGCTCTTGACACTAAATGCATATTTTAAATGATTGTTATTCAAAAATACTACTGGTGTAATTAGTTTCAGATAAGTCTTTGTCAAATATCGACTCACTTTTTATAAATGTTTTTCTTATCATACCAAATTTGTCAAAACAAAGATTAATATCTTCCTGTAGTTTAATTTTTTTAATATTTCAATATAATTTGTAAATTAGAACTCAATTTTTAATTAATGCAAATTGGAATATATTTTAATAGGAAAATATTTTTACATTTCTTATAGCTATAGTCTTAGTAAATCTAAATTATTTTAGCTTAACAAGTCTTTATTTTTTAAAAATATTTATGGTATTTTAAAGTTTTTTCATTTCATTAAATAATTCTTTTAGGTTTACTGAACTTAAGTGTCAATTATTTTAAAAATTTTTGTTGTAGTCAATATCATTATCATTTAGTGTTTGTAAATAGCTTTGAGAATTTAAATTCACTTTTTTAATATTTTGTTTATTTATTTTCTTATGGGATTCAAACCTGAAAATGGAAGTTGAAATCCATTTACTTTAAAAATTTGTTTACATGTGTTATTTCAAATATTAAGGCATAATTGATTAACAACATAGCTAAGCACCCATGGGGAATATTCATACTTTACACAAATTGATTAAAGTAATAAAATAAGTGGTATCACCTAAAGAATTTACTGGGTGGAAAAAAATAGTTTATCTAAGAAACATCAACTTAAGATTGTTATAATTTTAGGCCAGCTTAATTTGACGACTTTGATGCATATTCCGCTTATTACTTTGGAGCCATTTTTTTTACAATCTGTATCCATATTGTAAAGGTATTTTTCATCTTTTCCATCCAAAAGCTCATTGGATCTAATTTTGCCGAGCTGGCAGCCGAATGGTTAGCGCTCTTGCCTTTGATTCAACAGTTGGTGAGTTTGAATCCCACCTTGGGCATGGATGTTTGTAGTGGTTTGGAATCCACTTTAAACCGTAGGTCCCGGTCTAATTAGCCTTCGTGTGCAAAAAATGACCGTTGAGCGACAAGCAAACCAAACCTTGGATCTAATTTTTTCTAACTTGTGATTTGTCCTTTTCAAGGATTTAGTAGAACAACTCAGATTTGAATACAGAGCAGTGACTTTATGCTTGCAGCATTCCTTTTTTAGCTCCTCTCTTCAGACTCTCACCTCTGCATTTCGTAATTACACTCTTCTCTCTTGAACCTGTAACTGTCCTTAATTTTATTCCCTCATTCTTTCTGGAATTATTTTCCTTAAGTCCTATTGCAGTGCCTTTCTTAAAAAGTAGATGGGGAAAATAGTGGGAAGAATCTTTTGAGAGAATGAAAAAATGTATAATAAAAGAAAAATAAGGGTAATTTAGTTAGTTTGTGAAAATATCCAGCCTGTGAATGATTGAAAAAACAAAGTTTGAAATAATCATTAGTTTTCACTGTGAAAATAGGATGAATAAATATTTTTTAATACAAGGATTCAAAATGTGTAAAACTTTCTTAATCCTTTAAAATTGCAAACAGATAATTAAAGAAATGAAAACATGCATTAATATATTTATTAATTCTTCTGTTTGAATTAATTGAGAATTTGCTATGGTTTAACTGTTGTAATTAAATGAGCATTAGATAAAATTAACAAATACTTTAATTATAGTCTATAATCAATAAGTAATGAAAACAGATTTTAATATATTCATATTAACATTTATTTTAAAACCTGCTTCAAAGTATCAATTGTTATTTGTTTTGTGTGTGTCTTTCAAGTTCTTCAGAAAGAGAATAATTGTAAATTTTTAATTGTATAATCTGCCTATATTTTTTCCAATAAGCCACTACATATCTTGCAATTATTAATGAATTTTTCTAAGGAGGATTTCCATATTTTGTATAAATTTAAAAAAGAACTTATGTAGATTTTCTTGGACTTTAGTTTAATATGCAGTAGAAATTTTTTATATCTTACGATTTTTATATTCTAAATTTTAACATAAACTTTAAAAAATGAAGGTTTTTTTTGTGTTTTAATTTAAAATTAAAATTACATTTTAAACATGTATTAACAACAGAATAACAGAATACAATATAAAAATATTTAGAATTCAGAAAATAACATTTTTGATTATATAGTAACATTTATAATATAAAAAGTTTACAAAACTGTGTTAAAACAAAAAATCTTATCATCATTTATGATTCTTTTCATCTGTTTTCTTGGTACTTATTTATAACTAGATTATTTATACTTAAGAATCACATGAGTTTTCTTTATCATTTTATTTAATATTCTTGAGTTTTCTTCAACCTTATTTTTAGATATTCCTACATCAATTCATTATATTTGTTCTCATAAACTTTTATATCCAATTTTAATTTTTTTTATTTATAGAATTTTTTTAAAAAATTTGTTTACTTATAAGTTTGTTCTTTGAAATATATTTATTCTGTTCTGTTTGTAGGCAGTACTTTATTATTGGTGTACAACAAATTTCTGTACTCTGTTTATTGTATCTATCCTTAAAGTGCCTCCAGTTCGCCAGTTTTTGAAATTACCAACACAACAACCAATTAACCCAAAATTTGCAACTCCTAAGAAAGGTTTTGTGGCTGGTATAAAAGAAGGTATGATTCAGTGTTCATTTTAATACTCCTAATTTTTAATCACTATTTTATAAACATGAATGAATTACTGTGCTGTAGATGAAATTCAAAATGTGAAATTTGATATAAAGTTTTTTTTAGAGTGTTTGAATATTTTATACAGAGTGTTTCTGTTTCCTAGACATTTGATGAAGATGTACAGCTTTTGTTTCAAAAATATGTGATATGAGAGAATTCATTATCTTAAAAATTACTCTCTGAGGGAATTAATTAATGTATTACTATAAAAAGTTATGGTGGACATTTTAATATTTAACCTAATTCTATAAATTGTTAAGTTCTTCATATACATTGATATTTAAATTTCATGTAATCAATTTAAGAGGTCTTCTTTATCTAAATTCAATTTATTGAATGAAATTTAGATGAAAATTCCATATTTCCATTAAAATACTTTAGTTTGAAGTAAGCCTTAAAAATAAATAACTATATTTAAATTTAGCATTTCATTAATGTCAAGAAGATATTAAAATTTTTACGTGCCTAGCTAGTACTTTTTTGTAAATTGTAATTTTTTGTAAATTATTAGCTGTATCACTCCTTTTAGTTTCATACATTTTAGGAAAGTTATGCAATATTGTGAAACAAAATTAACACATATTTTGAAGAAATAAGCTATTGAAATTTTGATTTTATTTTAGTTACTAAATATGCACTTTAATGCAGAGAAGCTAATACAGGCTTGCAAATGACTGTGATGGAGATGTATAATCAATCAACAATGTGATTAAATAAACAGCTTTTCAGAATCGCTCAACCTTTCAGTTCAACAGGTTTATGGTTCAATTTTAGTTGTTGGACAGCATTTTTCTTGTTGAGAAGCTGCAGGTTTAATCTCAGCCATTGATGAACAACAGAAAATGGATGTTCTACTTGACATCTCCTAGCAACTACAATACTCCTAGCGAACTACAACAGAAAAATGATGTCCTTTTTGTATGCACATTTGCCTAATAAGTGTTTTGATTTTTTCTGGTTTTCTCCTTTCTGTTACACGATTGTGGCTCACCAGCAGTAAAAAGGTATGTAAGGAAATTACTCAAAATAGCCTTAGGCTGTTAGTCTATCCTCTACAAATTATTGAAATATTTCAAGATTGGTACATCTACAAATGTCAGTATATGAATTATTGTAAGCTGTTATTGATATTGGCTTTTAAAGCCAAAGCTTAGATATATACATTGTTGCCTACATGGCACAAAGCTTTATGCATTGCATGGGTCTGCCAGCATCATCATAGGATTATCCATGATTGGAAATGGATTATCTGGTCTGATAAGAGTCTTGTTTCCAATCGTAACAGGCAGACAGACGTGAGGTAAGAACCAAATATAAATATATATCGACCTTAAATATCAACTGAGGAAGTCTCAGTAAAGGCATAAGACTTATGTGACTGGTCTGATATAGGTCCTGGATGCATCTAGAAATAAATCTGACAATTTATTGATACATAAGCATCCTAAATTTATTTGATGTTCTTAGATAGTTTCTGCCTAATAATGTGTCAACCCTCATTTTGAGAGTTGTCCCACAGTGGTTATAGAATCACTCTTTTGGTTTTAAACATATTGCTATAGGATCACTTTTCAAGTTTTTGGTGCTTGAATGGTGGTATTGATTAAATGCAAGCTGTTCCTAGTCATATGAAAATTTAGAAAAGCTGCACTTGGCCACCAGAGTACAGGATTGCTTTCATCTATTTAATGGTGCTGATTATCTTTGTGGATTGTTTGTGGATTTCAAAGCTTACTTTTTGCTATTATTTTAATATTTAATTCTTGATCAGTGGTTCCTAAAATGGTTTATACAGACCCTCAGGGGTCCAGAGTATTATCTCTTGGGAAATTAAAATTGATTTGGGGATTCCTGAACAACATCAGGGGGTGCATGTTATGTTTAATATAAAAAATAAAATTACGATCCTTTTTTATTATTGTGGAAATTTAAATGAATAACAACAAAATATTAGTGATTATTACATCCTGAGCAAAATGTATATATAGGTGGGTGCTTCAAGTTCAGCATATTACTTAAGTATGAACGTTATGTAATACCTTTATTAAATGAATATTGACAAAACTTATTTCCTCTGATTTGTCACTTTTAGTAATAGTGGTGTGTATAACTTGTTTTAATGTTATTTCTAAAACTTAGCTATTGTTCTATTAACTTCAATAAATTTAAGCTTTTAATTTCCATCAATATACTAACAACAATATAACAGTAAAATAATAACAAAATAACAATGAAAAAATAGATAACCCATACAAAAGGTAAAACGTTATTAACATTTATTTGTACGTTAAAAATGTAGATGTAAATGCTATATCCTTGACTAATAGCATTTCTGTTGCTACTGACCATGCTCCAACATTCATATCATAATATCGAGAATTTCTGGTATATATAAAACAAGCTGTATAAAATGTATTTTCAGTACATAGTGTCATTCATCATCATTTAGTCGCAAATATTTTAGTGAATGTTTGCATGGATCACTAAATTATGTTATAAGAGCAGTTAATAAAATCACTCAATTAGAATTCTTTCAATAAGAGATTATTTATTTGGAAAATGTTGAAGACTATAATCGTTTACTAATTCACTTTTAAGTATTTTTGCTTATCTGAAAATTCTTATTTAAATCAATTTTATACACTCTTTTATTTAGCATCGGAATTCCTAGAAAGCAATAGATGATACATAACACAAGCTAATTAATTTAACTCAAAAAATGGCATAGATTATATGACTAAGTTATTTAATGAACAAATTTAATGAAACTAATTTGAAACTTCAAGGTGACCAAGTAAAATGAATCAAAACTAATAGCGTAATACATGTGTTGGGGGCAAAAATTTTTCCATGCAAACAAAACCTTGGATAGAAAAACACTCAGTTTTCAAAGTTGCAAAATTGCAACGAAGATTTGCTTCCGTACTGTCTACTTCCTGGATCCTTCATATAGACCTATGCTTCGAAAGATTTGTAGACATTCTTCTCATAGATTTTCCCAATTGGTCGTTGAATTATTTTGTGCACCAATAAACTTATATCCCAAATACAGAGGACTCCATATGCATGCAGCAGCTCATTGAAATATTCACAAATGAGGGACTTAAACTAATGTTTGAACAAGGATAGTTCAAATTCTTGTTACAACAGATCCTAATTTTATGTTTTGCATTATGGGTTATTGTACAGAAGTTGTTGACTGTTTCCCATCTTCCTATTTGTTAAAATGTACATTCAGTGCCATTATGAACCTCATTACAAAAAAGAAGAAACTGACTTGAAATGAGACTTAAATACACTTATAAAATCTCTCAAGTTAATCTATTTCATTGTTTTTTTAAATTTTATTTTAACGTTATAGTTTCAATAAATACTTCTTCAAAGTAACACTTTTTTAAATTTATCATTTTAATACTATGCATTTATGTATCTTTTTCACTTGAGCATATACTGTCAAGATTTCATTATAAAAAGGGGTATGTGGATTAAAAAAGTTTGGGAATCGCTGCTCTGGATGATTATATTTGCCCATTGGAATTATGTAGTCTAATATAACAAACTATAGAAGTTAATGATTTTGCAGGATATTGATATTCATTTTCAAGGTATCTTTTTATCTGTCAAGAAAGGTGAACCGTGAGCAGGAAATGTTGAATTACTGCTGTAAAGGAATTTTGAAAAAATTGAATGTTTTCTATATTACATTCAAGATAAGACAAATCTGTGTTTTCTCCATCTTAAAGATAGTAATAGCCTCTGTATGCCTGGATATGTCTCATTTTATGTTGTTGCTATAAATGACTCCCAGATTTTCATCTTTCTACAGGTCAAAGTTAAACATCATTGGAGCACCATTATCTTCAAAGTTTTCCACAAAAATTTTTACTTTGTTCTAGTCTGTCTGATATTCCTTTGCTGCCGTACTCCTCTTCAACTTTCCAACTTTTGACCAACTTTCACGAATTAAATGGTAGCACTCTGGCCTTCAGTTGAGTTTGGAAGATACTTAAAACTAGATACTGGTCTAATTAGTTGTAGGGTGCAAGAAATGTCAATCAATATTCAACCAACAATGTTCGTTGATCTTTTGCTTTGAAATAGAGTTTAAAGAAAGAGACAAACTGTAGAAAATGCAAATAAACTTGTACTGATCCTTTATTTCTTTAAATTTCTTATTTTATTGTTTCTTACTGCAATCAATAATCAAACTTCTATAGATCCATTTTTTTCCACAAAGAGGGTTTTCATAATCAAGGCAAGTGCTCCTCGTATGATTTCCTTTGTTACCGGTTTACTTTGCATTTGGACCATTTTATATTATTTGTCACATTGGATGCTGCATTGCCACATCATTTTGTATATGAAACTCACAGTTCTTCAAATAGTTGTGGAATTAAATTTCTCTTAGTAACTTTTTCTTTCATGCTTTTCTTTATATAAAATTCAAGCATTTAGGGCAGACATGTAAAAATATTACAAAAAATGTGCATAAAAGATGTACATAACATTTATAATTGGTTATAAAATTGAACTGTTTTAGTGTCTTTCTTCATTATTTTCAATGGGAACATTAGGATGGAGGGAACTTAGTATCAGAATCTATTTCTTCTTTTCCTGATATGACAGGATCTTTATCTCATTCAAATTCTTGGAAAAAACTGTTATGTTAAATTCTCATTTCCTTATTTTGGCCATAAGTGACACTATGATTTTTTTCTAAGTCTTCCAGGTAAGTTTGTATTGAATTGACTTACAATTTTCATATAATTTTATCAATATAAAATAGTTATGTTTCTACTTTTCCTTAATATCTTTGAGTGAGTCTCATAACTAGATACTGGTCTAGTTATGAGACAGAGAAGTTATAAACAGTTTGATTTTTAGATCTATTGATATCCTGGACTATATAGGAAAATGAATTGAAAATATATTTCAAATCGATGCTGACAAGTAATTAAAATTTTGTATCAAATTTGTCATTTCATTTGGAATATATTGAGTGAAAAGACACCAGGCCTTTGATGGTAATAATTGTTAAGCGATTGTGAGATTTTTCCTGATTTGCTGTCTTCAGTCAATGAGTCCCACAGTGGCGATGATAATGTAGTGTTTTCAATCTCTGATTTTTCAGTTTTCTAATCGAAATGAAAAAAAAATCGAATGATATCTTTGAATCGATCTCTTAATGTAATGTGAAAAACACAAATACCAAAACATAATGCATTTATTAGAAAATTCCTTACCCTAGTTATTCTCTTCCATATAAACTGGGAAACACAGGGTATACTTCATCTAATGTTACAATCCTTTGTTTCAACAAGTACAAACTTTTGTTTCTTTGTGCATTGCTTAATATGGTCCACCAATTTTTAACTGAATATCAGATACAATGCACTAACCTCTAACTACATTTGCATTCTTCTTTGCTTATGAGTTGCTCCTTGGGATTACCATAAGATGTTCAGCTTGCATGATGTTTTTTAGCTGAAGAATGTGGAATCACTTTCCAACTTGTTCTATTGAAGGTTGTTTCCTCGTATCCAAATGAATGTGAACCAGAAAGATAAATAAATGTTTCTCAATGAAGTTTTCGATCATGTTTATGTGAGAAATGGTTCATCCTTGTGTCCTAGATCTAGAAGGTGTGAAGCATTTTTGACAGAATCATTATTTAAATCACTTTCATAAATAACTTTGTTTTCCTTGAGTTTTTTTCCTATATATTTTACTAGTTTCTTCTTCTACTCTAATTTCATTTCTACATTTTTGTGACCTTGCACATAAACATAATTTTTAAAAAGTGTTTTAGTTTTATCATCATTGGAATTTATAATTTCTATATTTATTTCAAAGGAATATATTCATTATTCTCATCTAAACAGCTGTCAGCATTGTCTCCTGATTTCTTTTCATCTACTTTTTTCAATGACAATTTGGCGAGACCACATTAAGGAAACATCTTTTCTATTCTTCATTAATATAACAACTGACAATGTGTTCTCATTCAATTCAATTATGTGGGTTTATTTACAAGATCATTCTGATAATCAAACTGTGCAATGCGAGCATCAGAAAGGGTAGGTGGTGTTAGGGAGGATGAATTAGGCCTTTGCCATCTTTTTTTAGGTATATTGTTTAAAGTCGATGTTTCTTTGAAAGTTTGAAAAAATTATGTCAGATATGATGACATTCAGCCAAATCAGTAAAAATCATGGGATACATTCCTCCAGTTGTTTAGGAAATATAAATTTGCAAATACTGGTAGGGATCACATTAATTTTAGCATTAAATAAAAATTAAGGTACGTTTGGTAGGATTATTAATAATTTCTTAAGTGAGTAATGTATATTCATATTTAATATTATATACAAAATGGTCTTTTTTCATTACTCAAGCGATAATGTTACTAAAGTTGTTAAGCAAAAATCTTATACATAGTAATGTTTTAATTAATAGTTTGAAGACTTAATTAGAAATTTAGCTTTTATTGATATTAAATGTACTCTAAATAAATATATGAGAAATGTAGAAAAATTTCAGTTTGACGTATAAATTTATATATTTATAAAATTAATTATTTTAATCATTTTGGCAATGTCATGCAAACTTTTAGTTGGTTATTTTATCAAAATTAATTTGATACATTTTCTTTATGTAACTAGTCCTGTTTCTGCTTTTAAATTTTCTATCTTATTTTTTAAAAATGCTTCATTGCGATTAGTGCTTTTAAACAATTCTGAAATGAGTATCAGTATCAAAGTTTTACACACACTCTTTCACATACACACACACACACACACACACACACACACATGCACACACACACACACACACACGCACACACACACACATATATATATATATATATATAAAGTAATAAATACAATACATTATAGGAAATCTAGCAACCTAATACAGATATACCTATTATAAAGGAAAATAGGTTTATCATAAATTTAAAATCTCTTGCTCCTTTTGGTCTAAATGAATTATTTAATGGCAAAATTATTTACTATTCTAATAGTAATTCCTTTGTATTTTTTCACAATAATTAATATAAAACTAAATGATTTAAAAAAGGTGGACAAAATTTTAAAAATCTTACAATAAAATAGATCTTAAAATAATTTTGAGTTTTATTTGGATAAAATTTATAATTTGGAATCTTCCTTCTCAAGTACTTATAATTGGCTACCTTGTAAAGTATTTATAATGAAATTGACTGATAGTGATTGTTAATTTTTGTATTCGTGTTTAAACAATATAAATTTCAACAACCAGCGTTTCAAGATTTTATTTTATGACCTATTTAAATACAGATATATTAAAATTAAGAAAAATATTAGATTACATTATTTCACTATTAATTTTCAACATCCAAAGTTTGATAATATTAAATTAAATAGTTTTAATGATTTGTATAATATTTTTCCTAAAGAAGATGTTATTGTCAAACTTGCTTTTTCTTATGATATTCCTTTTGGGCGTAAAGTCTTTAACTGTAATCAATTTTACAAAAATATCTCCTTATCTAGAAAACTCTCTAAATGTATTTGTCATAATAACGAATTAAAAAATTTTATTAACACTGATTTCGATCATATTATTACAGGCAATTTAAACATTGTCAATGACCCTAAATTATAAGAAATATTAAGTAAAGGGACTAAATATATACCAGTTTTTCAACTAAATAGATTTAAAATAATTAAAGTAATTTTATATAATATTGATTCATTTATCTTTAAAATTTCAAATTTTTATAATATACCTATTGAGTTTTTTATTCTGGAAATCTAAACTTTTTAATAAAATTAAAGAATTTATTTTTTTAATAATTTAACATTTCCTGGTATTAAGCTTGGTCCATTAAAACCAGGCAATTAATAATATAAAAGATAACTTCATCATTACGCCAGTAGATAAAGCCTCTAATAATTACGCATTTTTTGTAAGAAATTTTATTTAGATTTAATTGATAATGAGACATTAAATTCCATCACATATAAACATTTAAACTCCACAGTTAATATCATCAATAAGAAAATTCTTGGGTTTTATAAACTTTTAAATATTAACAATTATAAATTTAGAGTTTCCTTATTTAACAGTTATTCCTAAATTTCACAAAATTCCTATAAAGTTTAGATTTATCACTTGCGGTACTAAATCACATACATGAATAAACCTGGAATCATTTTCGCTAAATTTCATAATATTATATTATACAATATTGTTAAATCAGAAGCCACTTGGATCATTAATAATAATAAACCTATTTTGGAATTTTTATCAAAAAATTTTATTTATTGTGTTAATTCTTTTGACTTTAAAGACCTTTTTACAAGTATTCCCATTGATAAATTAAATGATGTATTACACCTTCATTATCAGGACTATAGAAACTTATTAAATATTAATTTTGAATACAGGAACAATTTAGTTAAACCTGTATTTATAGTAATTTTATATGCCGACCGATTGGCTGAGCGGTTAGCGTTTCTGACTACTGAGCTGTTGGTCCCGGGCTCGTATCCCGGTTCGGGCATGGATGTGTCTTTCCTTCTCTGTTCTCTCTGTCCTTTCTTCTGTGTTGTTGTATGAATGTGGCCCGCCCTATAAACGGGTTTGTGGTGGTATGGCGCGGGTTACACTTCTCGCCTCCGTGACTTGGTTCACAGGTGCCCGCTGGGTAACGATAAATGAGTAGCAGTCACTGGCCTTGTTGTGGAATAGGGTACAGTCACCCTTGTGTGCCCGCCATTGGATAAAAAAAGTAATTTTATATTTAACGGTGAAAATATTTTTATTCAAAATTGTGGAATTCCACAGGGATCCAACTTTTCTAGCACACTGGCAAATTTATTTCTACATTATTTTGAAAAAAACTTCCTTTATCAATATCCTTTTGCTTTCCGATACATAGATTCATACAACACGATATCAATATTTTCAACAATTTAAAATTTGAAGATATTTCTAAAACTATTTACCTTGAAGAACTTTCTCTAATTAAAGCTAATTTATTTGAAACTAAGACAAAATTTTTGGATTTATTTATCACTATTAATAATTCTACTACATATATTGATGTCTTCGACAAAACAAATCAATTTAATTTTCAGGTGAATAAGTTAATTTCCTGGAACTCAAATAGTTCTTTAAAAATATACAGAAATGTTATAATTAATGAACTTAATTGCATTTATAATATTTGTAATAATTATGAATCTACTAAAGATCAAATTAAATGCCTAATAGCTCCCTTAAAAAATAATATTCCAATTTTATTTTAAAATATGTAGGAAGTAGGGAATCGCTTGTAAGATTGAAGTAATGAGTTGTTTTTATAACTACAGAAGGGCCACCCAAGTATTGAAGTTCTTACAAGAATCCTGAAAACACCTACATTTATACCCTTTATTTTATACATAACTTAAGCTTAAATCCCCTTTAACGCATTTTAATTCAAATTTACTACATGTTTCTAAACCATTTTAATTTTTTGAATTTAATTACTTCTAGCAATATTTCTTTATTTTAATTTCAAACTTACTTTTAGCAACTCTCCTACTATTCTCATACATAAATTCAATCTGATTTGCTGGCATTGGTATTTTTCCGTATTTTCTGTATGTATTTTTCTACAGTATTTATTTTTTTACTGTACTTATGTTTAATCTATTGTGAGTATTTTTACTTTTCTGCATATATATTTAAGTTTTTTTAATACGAACACTCTTCAGGAGAATTGCTCGAAGATATTTAGACATTTGTCCTTCGAGCATGTCAGAAAAGAGTGTTCATTTTGCATAGCTGGCCATCTCCCTCCTGATGAAGATGTTGTCCCTATGCCTTCTTCTTATCATTTGCATCATTTATTTTAGTATATTTTCAATTTTATATTTCTGGTTTCAATATTTTTCATATTTTATCTTATATATGTATATCAAACTTAAAATTTATTCAACATTTAATTTCTATAATTGAATTGTAGAGTATTTAACTGTCTTTTTGTTTAATTAATAATTTTTGAATTTGCAAAATATTTAATTTCAATAATTTCATGTTTAAAACATAAAATTGCTCTTAATGCAGAATTTTAATATCAGCTATACAATTTATTCATTAAATAATAATTTGTTTTAAATGTTTTAAAATGTGTTTGTTGTTAAATGTTTTAAAGAGTAAATATTTATACTTGTGAGATGAATTTTCATTTATTTGTAAAATATTTTAAAATATAAGTGTTTTGTACAAATTCTCTAAGTTTTCTTAAATGTTTTTCACCCCTCTAAAGTATTGAAACATTTCTTATATTTCTAAATATATACTAAAAAATTTTGCTGCCTTATTCTACTAATAACATGATCTATATTTATTTTAATTAACACTTTTAAAGAAATATCTTATTTAGTTACTATATCTGTTTAGCATATGAAGATCAAAAAGTTTTAGCTGCTGTAGAAGACAGAAGAAGGATGGATGAAATCAGGTTTCAAAAAGCTGGTACAGGGCCTATTCCAAGAACCTATTCTTATGATCCTACTAAAGTACGACCATCTAATGTAGCTGCTGCTGCTCAGCGGAATCGTGAAGCAGTGTCTGCAAAGGAACATAAAACATGAATATTATTTAAATTATAACAAAAACTTGTAATTTTAGTGTTGTACAATAAAAAATATACAAAATCATGAATATTTTTTTAACAATATAAAAACATGAAATTACAAATAAATGAATGTTTAGTGTCTGTGATCATTAATTATATATAAATTTCATACTCATCCCTTAAATTTTTTAAGATAATTTAGATGTTCTTTTCTATTATATTTTTAATTTAATAATAGTAGAGCTCATTGTGGTCTAATTGTAAACAATGCTCTTCTCTCTCAGAGTGAATGGTACTGTAGAATAATGGGAGATGGATGGTTATTTTTGTTTACTGCATGCTTGTCTGACAGAAAGTTTTCATGTTGTTCTCTATTGCGGCATGTAAATACAGCCCTCTATATATGAAAAGCGCTCCTGGTAGTTAGTTTACATGGTGGGAAAACGTGCTTAAACTGTTTGGCTATTCATTACATAGTGCTAAAATCAATATTTTGTAAGTATTCATTTCAACCAAAACATAGCTCTTTTTTAATAATTGACTGATATTTAAATATTTTTGTATCAAATAAAAATATTTTCTATTTAATTTCAAATGTATTAAGAATTTGAGCAATCTCATTTTATTAAAGCATATTATTTTTTTTTAAGTTTTAATCGTTTCCTATGTTGAAAGCATATTTTTAGTATTTATTACTTACTTAATTTTTGAGGGATGAATGAGGAAAATTGGATTTAATAGTAAATAATTAGCATGTTTAAATAAAATACTATTTAGCAATCATATTCTTATTCAATCGTGTTAGCATATTCTTATTTTTTGTTATGTATAAAAAAACATTCAAATATTTTGAAGATTCTTTTGAATAACTGATAAATATCTCAATATAATAATTTTTAATATCTTAATGATTATCATCTTGTAAAAGCTTATCTTATAAGAAAATTGCTTAGAATTCACTTTTTTGCATTTTTTCTATTCTCATTTTAAAGTTTGTTTAACATTGAAATTCATTGGTGTAAATTTCTTAAAATTAGGTATTTATGTTTTTTATGAATAAATCCTGAATTTTGAATGGATACTAATATTTATATCCTTATAAAAAGGTTTATAAAATAGATTTTGTTTTCGTCACATTATTATTTAAATTTTATGAAAATAAGATATAGAAAGTGACAACAGCATTTTAAAAAGATTATTTTCTTTATTATAAAAATATATTGGTCAATTCTATAATTGAGTAGTAATTGTTTTTAGTGAAATTTATTACATTTATCTATTTCCTTTTTTCCTCATTTTGAATAACTTCAAATAAAAAATTATTTGCTTTAAATTTAAAGTTAAAGAAGATATTTTATTCTTATTTTTTATGTTATCTATTGTAAAAGAAGAGAGGTTTAATTTCCTTTATATATACTTCTAACCAAATATTATAAATTATCTAAATTATACACTTTATATTAATAAAGCATTTAAAAAGAAAAATAATGAATTTTTTTTGTTTGAAATTTCAATTTTTTTTCTTTTTTTATGTTAGTTTAACAAAATTTCATGTGATATTTGACATTTTTTCCTTGTATGTTATTTTATATCTGAACTACATAAGTTCTTATGTAAATTAACATACAAGGAAACCATGTGAGATTTATCAACTGTAATTGATAATATATAATGTACTATATATGTTATAACACTATATATTAATGAGGGAAAGAATGTACAGATTTATTTATTTATTTTAGAGATTTAAGTTTGCATTATTCTCTATTTATAAAATAAAAGTAGCAAAGATATAATCCATAAAAGTTATATTGAAATACAATATATATAGTCACATTATATAATGTGACCACCTGTGAAAAGTAAGAATAACACCTGTCTCAGAGCAGACTGCTACGAGATGTACAGGAAGAGAATCATTTAGGTTCCTGAAGGTTCTCACAGTGTTGTTGAACCATGCCGACTCCAGTGTCATTGTTAGCTATGCTAGATTACGCAGGTGAGGATCCATGCCTCTAAAAAACCGATCGAGTTGGTTTCACAAATTCTCGATTGGGTTTAAATTAGGTGAGTTTGCTGACCAGGGGATAACATTATACTCATCTTGGTGCTCTTCGAACCACACACGTGTACATAGCCAGCTGTAGAATACTTCGCATTATCCTGCGGATAGATGCCATCATTCTGAAGGAAAACAATTCGCATATAGGGGTGGACATGTAACGCAAGGTCAGATGTGTACTTGCATTGATTCTTTATGCCTTCAAAAATGATTGAACCCAGACCAAGAAAACATTCCCCAAAACATGATGTTCTACCCTGGACCATACTGGCAATGATTGCTTGCTTTCAGAAGTTTCACCTCGTATACGCTAACATCCATCTGTCCGATGGAGCATAAAACATGATTCATCGGAAAGACAAATTGTCACCACTCAATTGACGTCCAACTACGGTACTCCCGTGCAAATTCCAGCTTTCATCGTCGATGAACTGCAGTCAGCATAGGCACATAAACCAGGATTTTGCTTGGGAGGACAAGACATAGTAACGTTCGCTCGACAGTAGTTTGGGAGACTGTTGGTAATTCCTTGGTTTACAACTGAACGGTTAGTTGCTCAACGGTAGCACGTCTATTCGCCCGAACGCATCTCGGCAACCGTCGGTCATCTATGGCCCTTGGTGCACCACACTTGCCACATAGCTGATTTTGTACAATCTCCTTTTGCTATGCACGGTATACTTTTACCACTTAGGTATTACCACACATCTTTTACATACGCTCAACTGCATTGTGCTGCCATCTGTGCATTACGCCACGGTGGCCTGGTTGGTTAGGGAAGGTAGTGAGTTCAAATTACGGCTAAAACGAAAATCTGTTGTGCTCGCCAAGATCTATTGGGGCATGTTAAAACTGGGCCTGAAAGCAATGTTCTCCAAGTGAAATAATACTTCTGGGGGTGGCAAGCCAAGTATTGGAGGTCTGCTTTTATCCTGCTTCAAAATCATGAATATTTTATCCGGCTGCTTCTGTGTTGCTGCTTGAGCCCAAATCAGGGCTAGATACAGGGAAATACGCTAGTGCAACAACAACCTGCCTTCTGTGAATGTTTATTTATATCGATGGCAAAAGTACTCACTAGATACCTCATCAATCGAACACGTTTGGGATATGATTGGACATCATTTGCAAATCCTGCTACTGCCTCCTTCAGAAGACGCACTTTGGAAAATGGTTGATAGGAAATTGAGAGCTATTCATCAAGACGCCATCCGTCATTGACTCTGTGTCTAGACGTGTTGCTTCGTGTATCGCTGTCCACGGTGGTCCTACAATCTACTGACCCGAGCCTGTTCTCACTCTGTATTATGCATATCATTTCGAAATACAGATCATTTATTGTTTGTTGCTGTGTCTCTCTCTCTCTCTCTGTTTGCTGAGTTTCGTCCCTTTCTGGCAACTCCATCTTGTTGCATTTTCAATGTCGGGCCGTGTATTTTTTTAACCTTAGATTATTAGTAAATTTCGAGTAGTTCTGGGAATCCTTATAATGATGTTTTATAATGTATTATTTGAGGAATGATTATGTTTTGTTGAAAAGTATACACATTGCTTTATTATTTTACTCGATTACAAAATATTAATTGCGTTAATGCTTTTTAAATATTCTAATGTCATTACTAATCTTTCTTTGCTTTAGATTTAAACAAACATTTAAAGTAAGATATATAGTTTCAAATCAAGATAAAGTAATGCATTTGTGACGAATTCAAGATAAGAAATTAAGCTACTTTCGATTCTCCTCCTTAATTGTTCCTCAAATTCTGAGTTTATTCGAAACGATCAAAGATGACTTTTCCAGACATTGAAGTTAGTAAATGCATTTTTACGCCCTGAATATTTTCTCGTAAAAGCAAATAGAAATTGAGAATTTTGAGAAGTCCATTCTCGTACTTTGTGTAAACACATTGCCCACTGATAACTTTAATATGTTAATTAATTCATTCAAATCAATTTATAATGGAGAAAAAATATAAGTGATTTTGTTTCTGGAACAACTGCTGAACTAGGCCATCAGAGCATTCAATATTATCCATGTTGAATGCTCTGGTTTAAAATCAGCCAACTAGTAATTAATTTCCTGCTTTTTGTATTGATGGAACAGAGTCCGAATAATACTTGTCAAGTGACCGCTTTATTGAATTTTTTTTTCCTATTAAAGCTTTATTAATACATGAAATTTAGAATTTTTGTTGTTTTGAAACTTAAAAGTTAAATCGCTAAAACTGCTATTTATTGAAGAGTTAACTGAAGATTAGGAAAATTCGTGACTTACAATGTTCAAAGATCAGTACCCCCTAAAAATTATGATTTTGTGAATATAGTGGCAACATTTAAATATGTATGTCATCTTACAAGCTTACTGAGTGGTATGTGATTTATTGGTCTATTTTTGTAAAAATACCATGCTGACAATATATTGTCAGCATGTATACATATAGCTACAAAATTGTTCGAATTGCTTATACAGATACTTGTTATTTAGGGAAAAAAACTTCTTTACTTAGAGATTTCTTGTCATGATTATGCGATATTTTAAGGCTTATTTGCAGAAAATACATCTATATTCTCACTTGTTAGGAATAAGGAGGGAAATCATTTAAAATCTTGAATGTATGACTGCTATGAATCATTGAGTTCATATTCTGTTGACAATCATGAGATCTCGACTAACCTGAGCATTGTATTAGAATTTTGGATGAAATTTTTGGACCCTCAGAAAATTTTAAAGATTTGAGGTGACCTCTTCGAAACGGGCGTGTAGTTGGTTAGATGGCTATTATGGCCATCTAACCATGGTGCAAAAATGGACATGCTGCACCAAGACCAAAATGTAAGCAAATACTTTTCCTTTCTTTTCTTCTTTTTTTTTCTTTCATTGCACTTCTGTTACTTTTTTATATAATCATAAAACAGTGTCCATAACTCACACATAATAAAATAAAACTATACATTTTTCTATTTTTTTAAAAAATTTTTGGAATGATTTTTATTTTATAGTTAACTTACTAGCACTTCAGTAAAGTTCATTATAATTAATACGGCTCTCTTTTCATAAGTATCTCATCGTTTTCATTGATATTTCTTTCTCGTTCCTCGTTTCAGAAAAATGAAAATCCTATTAAATACGTGGATTTATTTTGTGTGTCACACAACCAACGTTATGGGGGAAAAAAATTGTGAGTATTTCAGAAATCATTTTCTGTCAACAATGAATAAATAAATAAAAAAGAAATACTTCTTTAATGTAAATCTAATTTTTTAAATTTAATTAAAATTTTTTGCATTACTTTTATGCTTATTTTTTTTAATAATGATTGAGTTTCCATTGCTTGCATACTTTACATAATTTTGTTGTTTATGGGTAAATTTTAAAGATTATGAAATAATGAGCTACTGTTGATAGCGAGCTCATGATCGTGCAAATAAAAATCATACACACACACATTTGGAATGATATGTACATACACACAGCTTAAATATAGAACTCGTCACTTTATTGTCGTTTAAAATTAAGAGGCCGTTGACTGTGTTTATCGGCTTCGGTGGCAGAAACAAGCATTTAGAAGCATTTTCCTCTTCCCTTTTACTTAGTGGCTTCAGAGCTGAACTGTTCTGGTGCATTAATAAATTCTAGAAGTGTATGAAAATAATTTAAAAATTTTTCATTTTAAGAGGCATTCCAATTATTTGAACTAGATTTGCTTTTAAAAACCAGAAAGTCAACCTTAGGAATGTTGTTCCATTCTTGAAAATACATGACCACAACGTCAATCAGTTCTCATCAAATAAAAGTATTTTATAATCATTCCTTTTAATAATTGCTCTATAAATTTAAGTCAATAATTTTTAAATTTAATTCTAGCATTTTCAACTTTTTTTTCTTCTAAAAAATCACAGTAGCAAATACATTTCCATAAAAATATTCATATATGATTTAGTTATTTCTGTTCAATAAGAAACAGTATATATTTCAATAGCAGAATATTCTTAATTATATTTGTATAATAAAATGCTACGGTAATGACCAATCGCAAGCAAGGTTAAATTGTTCAAATTGTTTATATTTTAAGATATCGAAAAAACACAATATTATGACACTGCATAAATCGGGAAACGGATTGTAAAATCTTATAAAGAATTATCTGCATTTTGAAGATGAGTTTTTTTTTTTTTTTTTTTTTTTTTTTTAATGTTTCAGGAATGTTTTATTTATTCTTTTAAAATTTTTCACCTTAATTTTTTTTAAATAGGGTAAATAAAAGGGAAAAAATAAACTACAAATTTATTTATATGTAACGAGGTACTTGTGTGTATAGATTTCACAGCTTTATTAAATTCTAAAAACCACACACACACACACATTGTTAAGTCTTTTTTATTTTATCTAATACTTTTAAAATAATTTAGGCTCAGATACTGTATAATCCAGGATGCAAAATTCTGAGTTTGGTAATTTTTTGGAGAAAACATTTTTTATGTATCTGGTTTTTATTACGTCATAGATATGGAGATCTGTAAGAATAATGCAGGAAATTCGCTTTTGGCAACCTTAGTACTTATGTCATCACACACGTCATGATATATTTTATCTTGGAAACATTTGTTCATCGGCAAAAAAATTCGGAATTTTGAATCATGGATTATACGGCACCTGTACCTATTAATTTTATTTTATACTTTTAAGCGATTCCCTTTAACGTCAGAATACTTACTGATCACAGTTTAAAAGCGTATGGATTGGCTTTTTTTTATCACTTTTCAATTTGATGGCCATGGCAATAACTCTAACAATAAAGCGTAATAGTGGAACAATCGAAGAAAGTAAGTGTGGATGATAATTTGAACAATGTTAGACAATTGTTTTTATTTTATTTTTAAGGTAAAACAGAAATTGATATGCACAATGCTACTTCATTCTGTGCATACAATTTGTGCGATTCTTTAAAAGAAAGCAAATATCTTTACTTCTGTGAGTTAATTAGAAAAATTCAGTGATATTCATCACTCCTAAACAAAATAGTTTTAGTACAGCTGTTTTTATGTTCAACGTAATAAGAAAAAACTTTTTTTTTTCATTCACAATTCGGCATATTATTTTCATGGAAGTAAAAATTTCAATAAAGATGTATAATTTCAAAGTAAATGACTAAAATTAATGAAAAAAAAAACATTTGAAATTATTAGTGCTGATTTATTTCAAAGTGGGATTTGCTGATTTAAATTTTTTTCAATCAAGCAGTTCCAGGTAGAGTTTTTGTGCTTTGACTGTTGAATAAATTTATTTTATTCTTATTTTGACCAGGATTTTTCAGTGACTTTTCATTTGTCCTTATTCATTTGCTTCATTTTATATATGCATCTTATTTAATTCACTGAGTCTTCGAATTCATTGTTACCCAAAGTTATTCTCATTTATTTTTGTTTTTATTTATTTATTTTGATTTTTTTGTATTATATTCTCATTTATTATTTTTGTTCTTATTTATTTATTTTGAATTTTGTATTATATTTACATCTATATTTTACATGCATAGTTTTTTCTTATTGAATCTAGAAAATTAAAGTGAAAGCATTCCGATAATTTGTCATTGAATTAACTACATCATAGATTATATTTCTCTACGATGTGAATAACTTAAAAAAACTTCTTAATTATTCGACATTCTTCACTCAAATGATTAATACTGTTTAACTTTTGAATAAATGGAATTGACAGAATTTTTCTTAATTCACAAATAACTGAAACATATTTTATGGAAACACAGAGCACTTATTATGAATACACTCTTATTTCTTTCTTTAAAAGAAATATAACCGCCCAACTTGTCTAGTGGTCAGCGTGTCTGACTGCGGATAGGGAGGTCCTAAGTTCGAATCCCGGTTCGGGCATGAATGTACTTTCTCTCTATATATATCCTGTCTTTGTCCTTTCCTTGTATGAATGTGGAGTGATTGGTTGCCAACCCTATAAACGAGTACCTATAGCATGTGTGTACTGAGGAAGTCGGACTCCACACCAAAATATGGTTCAGTTGGAAAAGTGGAGCAGCGAACCCCATATTGCCAGCCTAGCTGGCACCCGACAGCAAAAGAAATATAGCTTTAACTATTTCCGCCACAAAGAAATTTTTGAGAAAAATGCTATTGCTGAAATTCTGTTCTGAGAGAAAAAATCGTATACAGGTAACCCTCCTATAACACGGTAGTTAGGTTCCTAGAAAATGCCGTGTTGTATGAGACCCAGAACTAGTACAAAAAGGGGGTTACGTTCCAAAAACTTATTAAAAACAAATATATTTTTTTAATTCGACATAAACAACTTAATTTTTATTAAATAATAAATGTATATCCAACAGAAAGTAAGAAACAAATATTTTAATCTAACGCAACCCTAATTTAATGAATTCATTCGTCGTCACTGCCCAGTACAATCAACCGAGAACGTTTTTTGGGTGGAACGATATCGCCTTCACTTTCAGAACTTTTTTCTCTATTTTTGTATGTTTTCCCCTCTTAAAAAAATCTGTAATCGAACTTTGCTGACTAGTTCTTACTAGGTCAATGTAAATTTCGCGGTATGGAGTTAAACAGTTTTGCAGCTCCCTTTTGAATTTTCGACTTCTTTCCGTGGAAGGGTCTGTTTTCAAGAAAAATGACTCGAGATTTTCCGCTAAGCATAGGCCTTCTTGTAATTCTTTTAATGTTAAATTCTTAACTGCACAATCTTCATCAGAGCTAGCGTCCTCAAAATCTATTTGATTTGCATGTTTCCGCCGACCGATAACAAGCTCTAACATTGGAACAAAACCGTGTTATAGGATGACGTGCTGTAGGAATTTTCCCACAATTTGCAAATCGTGTTATAAGATACCGTGTTATAGGAGGGTTACCTGTATATAATCATTCATAATAAATGCTTGGTCGAGGTTGTTTTCTTCAGTTAGAAAAATAATTTTACACTACACTAATATCAAAGTCTACCGAAAGGAGGTGACAATTGAAATTATACATACAAAATTTCTATATTGTTAGATGTAATTTGATATGCTTGTCTCTCATTGAAAATTATTCCAGATTAAAAAGAAATATGCTTATTTATAATGTATACTTCATGGTAACTTAAACAATTAAAAACAATAAAAAGTATTGATTTCATATATTTTCTAACTAACCAAAATCATTTTACCATTATTAAACAATATGATTTCTGTTATAAACTTAGACGAAGAGAAAAAGCCTGAGAATTACCGATAACCAGCATAAAAATACTCATTTAAAAGTTTCTATGAAAGCTTCAAGTTTTGTAATGAGATTAAAAATTAATGATTTTTTTAAACATCATTCGAATTCGATATGAAATCACATATTCAGAAAAATGCAAACACTGTTTCATTTGTTTAAATTTTCTCCCAACTTGCAGGAATTTCAATAGAATACTCTGAACACTAAAATTAAATATATACACAAATATATTACTCTTAAAAAATTGTAAAAAATTTGAATCCGTGAATAAGTGTTTCTTGCTAAAGATTATTGCTTTGCTTAGTTATTAAGACTAATTTTAAAATATATAGTGATGGAAAAAACTAATTATGATTTTGTAATACTTCCATAAATTATTACAAACATTTTTATAATTTAACTAGTGAACTTATCTAACATTGAAGCTTAATTCTTATATGAAAGGATTAATGAACCTAGTGATGGATTGGTCCTCATCGTCATAATTTAGATTTAGAAAAAAAAAAGAATAAAAATTGCTCACTCAGGATTTGTACATCGATTGTAAAAAAAAAAAATCTTATAAAAACATACCTATCAAACTGAAAAATATTGACCAAATGGTAAAAGAGCTTTTCCAATGTTGAATTACTTTGGAATAAGTATATTTTGTCAGCGTAAAACAAAAGATGTTTAAAAATCTTTGAGGAGAAAATGAAGTGTCGGACTGAACTAAAGTCAATAAAATAAAATTAAAATGAATTTTGTTCTTAATTTCGAATTACTTATATATATATATATATATATATATATATATATATATATATATATATATATATATATATATATATATATATATATATATATATATATATATATATATATATATATGGAGGTGGGGATGTTAAGAAAATAGTGTTGAATTGAACTCTAGATATCACATAACTCCTATGAAGCCTTTGTACACTCATTAGAATCAGTGGAAAATAACTTTAAAAAATAAATAAAAACAAACCCACTAAAATAATATACTAAATTAAAATAACATTTTAAAAGGAATAGTCATCAATTTTTTTCTAAAAGTAAAATATTATGAAATAAATATTTTTAGAACTTTAGTCCAATAATTCTAACTTAACTTTCCATTTGAAATTAGATAGATCATATTTTAAAAACTATGTTAATTGTATTTTTTCTTTAAAATAGTTAAATTTTTCATTTAATAATATCTTTGACGTTTTATATCTTTTATTCTTTTTGCCACATCCACCGTAACTTATTTCCTATTTATAGAATATTTATAGTCTTTAAATTCATAACATCTTTAAATCTAATTTTTTTGTCTTACTCTTGGTTTTCCAGCTATTGTCTTCTAGTTTACACTGTGAATTATTAACTAGCTCTTGAAATAAAGACTCGATGTCTGATTTAATTTAATAAACAAACACAAAAAGCAACAATTACATAAAAAATAGAGCAGGAAGCAAGTAATTGTATCTTACTACCAACAATAACTAATGACTCATTAAAAAAGCGAAATGGGATATGTTATGTTAACATTAAAATAGAACAAGATATTCTGAAGAATGTGAAGTCATCGTGAAAGTAAGAGAGAATGTTCTCTTCTATAGTCAATATGATTTTATTTAACAAGAATACTTTAATCCATAGAAAATACTTTTGGGTAATGGCGCCATCTGTTGGCACCAACTGTTATTATTATCCGCAGATCACTCTTTACAGCACTGGTTTAAATCTTTCACATCGAAAATCTCTTCATTTAACTACGTTACATCAATTAATCTACCGTAATCCTAACTTTACCGATTATAATGAATGAATTATCATTGTGCAGGTGTTTTGATTCAAAATTGAATTACCTCTTCCAAATTTTTCCCACTTTTCTTTCCGAGCAGTGCTGTTAACCAAGTTGCTTAATAGTTTCAAATTGTTTGTTATTAACAAAAGCTATTATATTATAAGAGCAATATTAATTTCCAATGTATACATACAAGTAAGTAACACTATTAGAAACTAAAATTTCCCAATCAATATAAATATAAAATGATTTCAAAAATTTATTTACGTACTTTAACTAAATAAATGTGTCATTAAATCAAAATAAGAATAGATAAGTTTTATGTTTTCAGAAATAATTTTCTTAACTTTTAATTTTAATATCCGTATTTTGTGATTCGTGATGCTTCATACCAAACACATCAGTATTTTTAATATGCTAGGTTTGAGCTTCCCGAGGTCTTGTGGTAAAACATAATCTTCGAAATCAAAGGTTCAGGGCTTGATTTCAGTCACAATTAAAGAGAGAAAGATAGTGTTTCATTTGTATGTTTTCGATGCACTCTTTCTTGGGTAAGTGTTTGAGAATTTTCCCTGGTTTTATTCTTAGCTGTACTTGAATACAGTCTATTATTTATTAACAGTAAAACAAGTAGGTGCCCGCATACTCTTCTTCACTGGGTTGCTGGAGCTTCGTGGGTTGGGGACGTGTCCACCTTAATATGTGACGTCCAAATCCTTCCGGTGGTGTGGCGTGGATGTGGAGTGAAGGGTGGCAGCTGAAGTGTGACCTCGTCACCTGACCGTGGTTCAAATTAACGAGGCACTTGGTAGTGGGCGAGTATTCCAAACCCGTTAACCTAAAGGTACAGTCCTGGGCTCACCATCACTGTTATGTATGTACAGACAAGCCAGACAACCTAATAGCAAACTCTGCTATACAATGTTAAATCATGATTGTATCCCTGTCTGTTTAAAACTTTTGGAGGAAAAATTTTTTTTAACAAACTTTAAAAAGGACAATGAAATTTTCAAAAATGTTTTCTTTACTAACAAAAAGACATTAGAAAGTAAAAAGAAATACCAGAAAACAGGAAATGTTTCTGACCAATATAGTTTAATAAGTCTTTTTTATTTCCAAACTAAACTCTGTGGCACGACAGCCCATGTGGGCCAACGGCCTACAGTGCCTATCTCAATTTTCCTGACAGAGAGGCCCTGGGGTGGGAAACATATGTCTCGATTAGGTGATCAGCCTAACGCGAAACCCCCAGTGTTTAGTTCCCAAGCATGCTTGATATTCATTTTATCGACCCACTGAAGGGATGAAAGGCTGAGTCGACCTTGCCTAGCCTGCGGATCGAACCTTGGACATATGCGTGACCTTCTTATTCTCGAAGGTCACGACATATGCCGTGGGAGCGTGAAACGTTACCACTATGCCACCAGGCTCATGGTTTTTATATGGTTCGTTTATCTCAAATGTTAACTTCTATTTAATCACCTAAAAATTTTTAATTTTCTAAAATGATTCATAAATACATCAACTAAGAAGTTGACCTATACAATATAAGGTCGAAGACGAAACGAGAAATATATTTAATATAAATTCTCTTTCCTTTTTTTAGAAAAAAAAGCTACATTTTAATAATAATTTTGTATATAATATAATTATAAATTTTGTATATAAATATTAAATTTATATAAGACAATATTTTAATTTAAAATGCGTTTTCTAGTAAGAACACTATTTTTATCTTTGATAAACTTCAATAATTAATAAATTAATAAAAATATTATTTTATCATTTATTCAACGACTTGCATGCAACAGTTAGAATTAAGACAGTTTTTGACAAAGTGAAGTATATCTCCTAATAAATGATATGATCACAAATTTATAATAATATGACTTAATCGAATTCAT
This sequence comes from Latrodectus hesperus, assembly GCA_037975125.1. Lineage (NCBI taxonomy): Eukaryota > Metazoa > Arthropoda > Arachnida > Araneae > Theridiidae > Latrodectus > Latrodectus hesperus. The sequence continues at coordinate 1,381,138 of CM075861.1, forward strand.
TTTTTTTACATATATAGTACTATAAAAAGCTGTCTTAAATATAAATGATCCTAAAACAAAATTGGCCTATGAATGCTTGATTTTAATTTAAAAATTTAAAAAAAAAACAAGTAAACAAATATTTTGTTTATTCCTTTTTCTTATTTATTTTAAACTCATTTAATGTAAGTAAAAACTTCAATAGAAAAAATTTTTTTTTTCATTTAAGAAATTTATAAATTTTGGCACTGTGTAATGAACAGCTATTTTAGACTGAAGGCTAATGTTGCATGGTTTTTTTACAACCACTTCTCGTTTTTCCTTTTTGGAAGGGATTTTTTATTGATATAGTCATAAGGAGGGACTTTTTTTTATTGTTGTTACATGTTGCAAGGGAGAAAATTTAGAATATTCCCAAGCACACACTTCGTCAGTTGTGCATGCAGGAATCAGAAATGCAGAAATCATTTCTCAATTTTCAACAGCGATTCGGATTGAATCAGAGTTATTTTACCCCAAAAAGTGCGATCTTACCTTTAAGGAACGGCAACCTCTAAATTACATATTAAAACCCTAAAGAAAAAATTACAGAATTGTTTTTATTTTCAGTTATAGCACATTATTTTTCGACACATTGTTTTTACCACCACAAATTTTATCTTTTATTATTTTCTAAATGTTATTCATAGAAATGATTTCATTTGTAATAGTTATTATTCATACGGAACTCTTAATACATCAGTATAAAAATTTATAATTTTAATTTTTACTTAATCATTTTAATTTCATTAAGTAATTTGCGTCTATTTAAATATTTGGGTTTCTAAAGAATCCTAAATGTATGACTTTTTTAAAAATTTATTTTCATTTCTAACTTTCTTAATAGTCCTCTTTCTTAATAGTCTTAATAATCTTAAGTAATTTATATTCTCTGATTATGTGAATGGTGTTGACTAGATATGAATATGTGAACAATATAATAATAAAAAGGATTCTGTAAGATAATCATAATCGATTAATATTACAATGTTTTAAAAAATACTACACAACAAATAATTTATTTTCCCCATTTCTATTTAAAAGTCCATTTATATAGCATTTGGTTCATCATTCGCCAAATTGGCCGAATTGACAACCGTATGATTAGCGCTCTGGCTTTTAGTTCTATAGTTCGTGGGTTCGAATCTTACCTTCGGCATGGATGTGTGTAGTAGTTCGAAATTTTTTTAAGCTGCAAGTCACTGTCTAAATGGTCTTCATGCGCAAAAAATGACAACTGAGCGACAAACCAGACAAATTATGCCAGTGTGGCATGGTTATGGAGAGGACGGTGCCAGCTCAGGCGTGACCTCGTCACCGGACCGTTGTTAAAAACTACGGGGCACTTGGTGATGGACGAGTGTTACAAACTCATTAACCTTAAGGCATAGTCCGAGGCGTGCCTGCACAGCTATGTATAACCTCCGGAATAGCACGTTATAGCACAGTATATCATCAAGATCATTGTAGGAAAAATTAGAATGGTCAGGGGAAATAAATATAGATAGAAAAGTTACGATTTTTTTAAAAATTTTATATAAGTTTAGTAATTTGATAACTAATCTACTGTATATTCTGTAAGATTCAATGATAGTTGTATCGAAAATACTTATAAGCTACACATTGAAAAAAAGAAAATTCTAATTCCTAAAGCTTTTTCTTAATATGATCTGAGTTGCAGACACTCACATACACATTATTTCATCATATATACATCATACATCCCATACACATTATTTGACCACATATATATAATCAAAATTAAACAGAAATTTAAAATTTGGCAGCTACCAAATTCTTTTCCAAAATGTAATAGTAATTGTACATTTTCTAAACTATTCTGTTATACTATTTTTATATCAATATTGATAATACTAGAATTGTTTTTTTTCTTAAAATAGTAGATACCAAAATTTATGTTTATTAAATCACTAGATTATATTCCAGTTTACATGCTAACCACACAAGTGTTATTTCTTGTTATTTTCACACAGATGTAAAGGGCTCAAATTAGCCTAATTAAGTCTTGGGGCTAAAACTTTTTGGGGGCTTCCTCTACTTCACAATAACAAATTTTCTATTTGATTTGGCAAACGATCTATTCGATTGACCAAGAAAAATAAATCTATTTGATTTGGGAGCTCCTCTGATGGGGGAGCCGCGGGCAACTGCCCCTTTTGCCCCTGCCTTAGTTAGGCTCTGCAAAAGGAGCAGAATTTTCAACTTCCTATAACTTTTGAAGTTTTTCTAATCGATAATATTCTTCTAGAAAGTTAAATACAATAATACTAAATTCTTAAATTTGATTTTAAAGTATTGCTATTTGAAACATCAAACAACTGCAGGGTCAAAGTTAAATAAAAATGCAATAAATAAAATAAAAGTTTTACATGGAAAAATTTTAATTACAAACTTGTTTAATTTATTTTACAAAAAAAGTGTCATTCCCCGTGTGTTTACTATATAGGTTGCATAATGTAATTAAGATATATCTATTTAGAACAAATTTCAAATGAATAACATTATTTTCGCAGTTTAAATCAATCAAAATAAATTAAGAATTTTTGTTTTATTTGGTTATCAAAGAAGGTATCATTATATAAATTGAATTATGTTATGAATTACGTGAAATTAAGCATTAGTTTAATAGATCTTCCTTTCATTTAAAATGTTAACCAAAATATTTACACTTCAATTAAGTTTGATAATAAGATCCTGTATATAACAAAAAAAAAAAAAAAAAATTTCGAATCTTTTTATGAAAAAGTCTCACAATACAGTAACACATAAAAGAATACTACTAAAATTAAGGTAATTAAACTTATAAATTTTAAATAGTACTTTTTTATTTTAATTAATAATAAAAAATATTCTAATACATTTTATCGTCACTTAAAATTAAAAATTATTAATTAATTAACTATTATCTTACTTATTTAATAAGACTCATGATCCATCATTTCATTATTCCTAAATTCTATTTTTAATTCATATCATTTATCTTCATTAATTTGATTGAGCGATTGTAACAATACAACTTCAATTTGACAATAAATTATCTCTTTATCATTACGATATTATTAGTCAATTAAATTTCTTCTTTGTCATTAAGAATAAATGTAAGTTTGATTGCGAGTTATGATGTATATTTGTATCTCAGTATTTAACAGTCCCAAAATATTTAATACAAAAACTTGATAAAAATATTGATTTCTTGATTTACAGGTAATATTAAATGTTTCGTCAAAAATATGCGGACAAATATGCTGAAGCTATTAAAGTTCAATGATTAATTATTACCATTAAAAACATTCTTAAGATTCATTGACACATTCGAAAATAGAAAGTAAACACTGAAATAGTAATGAATATCTGTTGTGAAAATAAAAATATAATTCAATAAAAAGGCGAAAAAAGAGAGATTACAAATAACATAAAACAAATTTATTACAAATTAAATCTTTATTTATTTGCTGAAGGATTCTATTTCCAATAATTAACGAAGGTAATTAAGAGATTATTTTATAAATAGTACTATGAAATTGTGATAGAATAACTGCTCTGTGTTGATTATTTTACCGCATTATTGACACAGAAACACATTTAATTCTTATATAATTATTTTAACTTATATTATTTACATTTGATCAAACAATTGGTAGATAAATCCAGGTAAGTATATTCTGTCATTAATATTATTGTAACATATTTTGCAAACAGAAAAATATTTTCACATATAGTTAGGAATTATTTTCAACATAATTTTTTCACCCTTATAACAATTCAGCAAAAATTTCCAGTATAGATACATTGATGTTGATTTAAGAAAATGCACTTTTGAATATCAATAATTAATAATGTTTTATTGTAACAACATATTTAAAAAGCTGACGTTAATTAAATTAAATTTAACAACATTTCTTACTCACAAATGGTAAGAAAATGAAAAGAAATAAATTTAAATTAATATTCAAATAATATTTTTTAAGAAATCATTTAAAATTGAAATGCAGATTTTATTATTTGATAAAAGGCATTATTCTAATTGGAAAAATTAAGATTTAAATAAGAAATTTCCTTTAAAATTTTTAGCAAATAATTTTCATGCTTTGACGAAAGAAAACCATGTGTTCTCGAATAATTTGAATGAGTTAATGTAAAATATTTATGCTTTACATATTTTCGTTCAAATTGTACTAGAAATTTACTAATATGCATTAGAAAATAATTCTGAAAAGATATTTTTTCGAAATACCACAAAATATTATATCATGGATGATTTTTCTTGTTCAAAATTAATGTATGTAATACATTATAGAAAAACACATAAATTTGTAATAAAGGTACAGTTTGATTATTCTAACAATATTGTTTGGTAAGGTACCAATATATATATATATATATATATATTATATATTATATATTATATATTATATATATATATATATATATATATATATATATATATATATATATATATATATATATATATATATATATATATATATATATTTGACTTATTTAAAAAAATATTAAAAAATTCTTGGTCATAATATTGCTGATAAATGGAAATTCAATGATTTATTTTTGGAAATTCGATTATGGAGACCTTAATATTTTTTTTTATCAATATGATTCTTTCTTGGAAAATGGATGAGATAAATATCACAAATACATTATAACAATCTTGAATAATTAGGAAATAATTGCGTTACGCTACGTTAGTATATTATATTGATGTAGCATTGTAAATCAAAATATAAAAGTCATTAGATATATACAGTTAAAAATTCAGACCTTTGTGATCATTAATTTTAATGGGATATAATTCTATTAATTTCACATTCATATGAATATTACAGGGTAAAGTAATAGTAAATTAGAATTTTTTAAATATTATGGAAAAAATAGCATAAATGTTAAAAACTTGTAAAAACATTTGATTATTTTATTTCATGTTAAAGATATTAGTTTTATCTCTTAAAATATTAATATTTTATGTATTACAATTTTTATTAAAATTTGATAATAACGATAAAATTCCCTCCATAATTATTTGTTTGTAAAACCCATGAAAGTCAATATTAGAATTTATGAAATTAAATGTAACTCAACTATATTATAATTGCATGACAAATTTTAATAAAAAAAATCAAGAGTTATAATTAATTCTGATGCAAAATGATCACAATATCATCATATTCTTTTTGTTTATCATATTCTTGTTGTTTTAAATTATCAATTATGCTTTGAAATCTTTGTTTTAGAGCTTGGTTTTCAATATTCATTATTTCAAGTTCCTGTGCTCTTCTCCTAGCTATTATATCCGCAATCTCGTGTTCTAATTCATTCAGTTTTTCTAACATAGCAGTTTTTTCTTCATCAGTCTTATGCTCCTTCAAAATTTGATCTAAATTTTCTTCAGCCACCGCAGATTCTAACTGATAAACAGAGGTATTGTCTGGAATGTACTCATGATTTTCAGTCTGTTCATCAAGAGGACTTCCCAGCATGCTCTTCGAAAATTCTGTAACAATATGTGATTTTGTTCCCGTAACTTTAGCATCTAACGTTTGACTGTTTTCTCCTTCTTCATCAATATTTACTTCACCATCTGAGCTACTTAGAACTTCCCCAAATATATCATACTCAGCAACATCCAAATTATGCGAATCAGTTATTTGCCCTTCTGTTGAGAGAACGTTATTGTTTGAAAATCCAGATTCATTTTGCTTCTCATCTCCTTCCCCTTTTTCATCATCTGCATTAATCACTTCAAATTTAACACTAATTGCTTCGTTATCTGTTTTAAATAACCTCTTAACTTCTTTTTCTATGTCTGGATAATCAACATATTTTTTCTTTAGAGTTTTACGAAACCTGCGTTTACGAACATTTTTTAAAGGAGGAGTTTTTCCATGAGGCAACATAAATCTTTTGTCTTTAGAATCTTTCTTTTTTGAGACCTCATCTTCTTCCGGAGGAGGGTTTTCTTCATCTTCTTTGCAAACAAGAACTTGACAAATATCTGCTGTTTTGTAAAATGTTTTAAAATCTAATGTTTTATAGGATTCCATTATTGTTGGCAAATCCATAACTTTTCCCTTTAAGTTCCATTTATCAAAAATGACTTTAGCATGACGCATGTCTAACTCCATATCTATTTTTAATCTATCTTTTAGAGTCATGGCTCCCGATCTCACTGCTGCTCGTAAAGATGCTGCAGGAGCTGGAGGCAAAGATAAAATAAATTGATTTTCCAATTCAATTGGTTCATTCTGCTCTTGAGCATTTGTATCATTATAGTCAGACATATTTGAAATTTTTAAGAAGATATTTTTTCACCCAGAAGCAATAAAATCCATCAAGGGTGAAAACAAAACATTTTAATTATTGTTATCATATGTAAAAAAAAAAAAAATCACACATTGTTGATATTTGTAGTTAAATTTGAAGCAGACAAAATTTTGTATGAGATTTTAAGAAAATGAATTCAGTAAATCTTACATTTTGTTCCTAAATAAGACATAAAAGATTACAAATAAACATACATAAAATAATGTTTGATCATAAGTTTCGGTTTAGCTCAGCAAATTAGCAGAAGACTAGAGTAAACCAAAACTCATTTATCGATTACGGAAACTGCGTCTTCTTCAATGTTGTGATTGAAGTTATTTCAACTTCATAAAATATTTAATTTTATAAAATTCAACAATAGGAGTTAAAAACTGTGCCTAATTTATATTTGAATTTAAATCGTAAAATTTTAAAGATAAAATTTAGTCTACAAATTAAAATATTTTTAAAGTTAAAATTGCATTTTCATTATTTTTTAACTTTGATTGTACTCTCTGTCTTTATTTTTGTTTATATTGTACGTAAGTTAGTTGTTCTGTGTCGCATGTTTATGTGTCTCTTCAGCTTTGTCTGTCCAATATTGATTTGTAAATCAATAAACTTTAATTTGCACAATGTCTTGTCATTTAAGCAAACGTGCAATAATATCCAATATTAGATCTGTGAAAACTTCATTAACGTTTAGCGAGGAACCAGTTGTTTCTGGTATTGTTTCTGTTTGCAAGTTTCTGTTTCAATGTTTTCAATTCAAATATATTTGTAAACTTAACATGTGATGAGAAGATATGATCGTGTCACATTTTAAATTAAGATTTACTGCCTTATTGTGCAAATAAAGCCTTAATTAAACATTATCTCTCCTTATATACAGTTGCTTTATGTTTTTATGCATTGTCATACAGTCATAACTATTCTAATAGTTTTTGACATAGACTATCTTCTGTAAACTATGAAGTTTAAATTTTCACCTGATAAAAACTAAGAACAAATTAAAATCTTACATTCCCTGACTATTGAAATGTAGTACTAGAAATTTTTTATTTCATAGTAGAAATCTTAAGAGAAAAATTTTCTCTTCATTCTTACATAAAGCTTTTTTGTCTTTTATTTTAAAATATTTTGAATTACATAGTTCCAGTTGTAGAATATATTTCAACAGAGCAGTGCTAAAATGATATTTGATGGATTATACTTCCTCTATTTTATTGCTTTATTTGATTTCAATACTTCTTCCTAATTTAAATATAAAGCCTATAAATTATGTGGTCTAATTATAAAACAAACTTTTATACTTAAGCATACTTATTGCAATTAATCATATTAATAAATTTAGAAGTTTCTTGTGTAAATAGAAAGTTTTTTTTTTTTTAATTTCATGTTTTAGTCATAGTTAGATGTTTTAGAACATGCTTCTAAACATAGTAATTGTGTATATATATAGTTCTTGTTTTAATAAGCAAAATCTCTTGAGAATTTTGACATAATATAATTTTCAGCTTAGCTTTCTATAACATTTTGAATTTCTGTTAAATATTTTAAGAATCTAATTGCTACCTATAAGTTTTTAAACATTTACTCACAGATCCTATAAATGATTATATTTTGATCCACAAAAATAACATTGTAGCAGTTATAAAAATTTATCTTCTTATTTAATAAAATAATAGCTTATATTTTTATAAGTTGATGAATAAAGAAAGAATATAATAGTATAATTTTTAATGACAATTTGAATTTTGAAGAGAATATTAATGTTTTACTTATGTAAATATCCCCCATTTTTTCTGTACTGACTTTTTCTACTTGTAAAAATTTTTTTATCTTATAAATAAGTGTATAAACTTGGCTTTTTTTAAATATAATTAAACTTTAGTGGTTATTATTATTGAAATTAGAATGTTGCTTACTTTATAGTTTTTTCAAAAGTGGAAAATAATGTTTAAAAATTTTTTAATTACAATATCATTTGAAAAAAAGGCATTAGTTTTATATGAATTAAATAATATAGTTTTCAGTTCACAAGATTTTGAGTATGTTTCATTAATTTCAATTGTGTTGACAAAAGTGAAATGCATAGTTATAGGAAAGAATGAAAAAAATTATTCTTACAAAATAAATTAGTTTTCCAAAAAATATTATTTATTTTTACCTTGTATATTTTTGAGTATGAAACTAACATTTAATTAACTTGTTCATAATTATTATATAATAAAATTGACTAATGATAAATTTTAATTGCCTCTGCTTTTATAACAATTTTTTTCCATTATGCTATAATTATAGTATTTGTTTGGTCTATTTGCTCTAAAAAGGAATAAAAGGAGAAATGTCAGGAAAATATTATATTAATTACAAAATCTTCATTATTATCTCAGGAATATTTTTACTGAAAATTGAAGGTAAAAAATAAGATATAGTTGAATATCATCCCAGATGTGTTACTATTTGAAAATATTTTTGATGAGCAGAACAAAATTCAGACTGTATACATTTTTTAACTAAATGTGAAGCTATATAAATTGAAGTTAAGAACAAATTAATAGAAGTTATTATTAATGAATCAAATATATGCACCCTAATAAATTTCGGAAAATATCAAGAAAATGTGTCTAATAAATTTTTTTTAATTCATAGAGCGTTATTGAATTTCATAATTGTGCAAAAAATAATTTACCATTTAAAAAAATATTGACAGATAGATCTTCCTTATAAAATGTTTCTGGAAAAACTCTTATTTTAAAGTATCTATAAATAAAAATCCTGAAAATTTTTTTTAGTATCCCATAAAATTTAAATCATAATATTTTCCTTATTATGCTTTAACTAATATAAAAATATATGATTAACTATATTCACTTTCCAGGTAAAAATATTTACTCCATTAGTTTGGAATTATTAATTTATGTATAGTTATATATAAACAATTATATATTACTTAACTTACTCACACATGCATGTGTATAAACACATACAAGAATGAGTTTAATTTTAAGATAAACTGTTGAAAAATATCTGGAATATATTATTACATTAAAATGTCTGATAATCATTATCTTTCTTTAAACTATCCATAATCTTATAACAAAGTAAATAAAACGTAGTACTTCTCAGTTATGTTAAGTTTGATTAACACAGATAATTTCATTAGTATCTAACAAAATTTTTCTTAAAATATTTTTTAATAATTTTATATGTTTATTAAAATAATAAATGATTATCAGTTTTAAATTATTAAAAATAATTTGAAGACATTGCTTCTTTTTTGCTGACATATTTGCTAAAATCTATTTACTTAACAATTTTAGGAAAAATTTATGAAGTTTTTGAACTGTCTCATTCTGGTATTAACAAAGGAATATCATTTAGACTTAAAATCCTAATATTTTTCTCTAAGTGGAATAGTTCGGAATTTATTTACTTTTTACTGTTAAAAGTTAATTACATTTTTTCATAATTTTACATAATATTTTTTACAAACTGCATTTTTATATTATTGTTGTGTTCTGTATAATTTTTTTAATATATACAGTTTTAATTCCATCTCACCTAAAAATTATCAGTTTAAAAAATTTCCAAAATTTTTGTTTTTGTTCATTGTATATTTGTGCTGTAAAATTTTATTTCCTTATTTACTTTACAGATGATTATTCTGCTGAATCTTGGAATAATGCTTGGGAATTAGATGATCAAGCAGAGGATAAATTTAATGAGGTGGCCAAGCTTAAAGGCGCTGACCAATCATGGTTGCAAGATTGTATATCATCTTTATCTCCTACAGTTGACGTGCTTGCCTTGGCTCATCATCAACATGCAGTTTTTTTTACATGTAATATTAATATCTATTTGTTATTTTATATAAATTGTTGATTTATAGTGTAATATTTACAGCCTTCTAAATCAGTTGTATGCAAATTGATATTTATCTGTACTATACTTGAATTATAGCAAAGTGGGATACAACCGAGGAAAGTGATGTGAAGATGAAATTTGTGCCATCATTTGAAGGCAAATTATCAATTGAAAAGTAAGCTGTATTTGTAGATGAATATGTTTTTTCGAACTAATATATTATTATGAGCCAATATTAAAATTTCAGAACTTTTGTATAAATTTTTGCTCAAATAAGAGCTGCTGGTTTAGACATTTATATTTAAGATCTATTAAAATCATCAATCAAGTCAAACAATTTGACATACTTTTTAACAGTAATCTTGGGGAAAAAAATCTCTGTGACATTATCATTATAGTTTTTCTACAACCATAAGCAATTGAAGTTTTTATATTATGGTAATGTTAATACTGTTTCTTCTTCAAACATAATAGCATAGTTTCTTCAAAATTGTAAGTTCAAGATCAAACCTCTTCTCTGGAAATCTTAATTGATTAAATTAGGAAATAGGATTATTTTATGTGCTTGCATTGTTGAAAAATACATACAAGTGCTTAGAAATTTCTGTATCAATGCAACATTTAACTCTCATTAATAAAAACCGAATTCCAAGGGTAAATCAAATTCTCTTTTGGAGATTTAACTATCTAACATAAATAACACTAAGCATTGCTTTTTTTAATTAATTTAATTGTTCGAACTGTAAAAATGTTTTAAATTTAAACTATTTCAATATAAAATTTACATTAAGGCAAAGCACATACTTTTGCCGGAAGTAGAATGCTATATTTAAGTTTTTTTTAAAAATATTGTTAAATTCTCTCATTACTATTTAATAAAATGTTTTAAGTGTAATAATAAATTTGCTCCTAAAATAATGTTTTTGCTTCTTTATATGCGATATTGAATAAAATAAGTATTTTTTCAATTACCACATTTCCATGCGTAATAATTTTTCTTCTTTTAAAAATATTTGTAATTATATAAAATCAATTCAGAACTGTTATCTTGTATATTTCATCAATTAGATAATCTAATTCATTTCATGTGATGAAATGCATTAGATTATCTAATTGTACTTCTTTTTATAATATTTTTCAACTTATTTACTCAGATTTCTTATAGAAGATAGCTAAATTTACATACATTTGTTATTTTCATTGTTTATATATTTGTAACTTAGTGTAGATAATATTAATCAAATGTTTATAATTATTTGTGCATCTATCAGGTTTTTAAAAGTTATACTTATTATATAATATATTCTGCATTAAAAAATTGATATTTATTTTTTATTGCATTCTAATGTCTTGAAAACTTTTGACTGCTAATATCTGTCAAAAATTTAGTCATATAAAATTAAATTTTTCAATATTCATAATTTTCTGAATTTGTTCTGAAAATATTTATTGAGAAAAATTTCTTTTTTTTTTAATAATAGTATATTTGTGACTGCTAATATCATTTAGTAATAGAAATGACATTTACATTTTATATTATTTGGAACATAAAAACATGCATTGTCTTTCTAAAATTCTGTCAAAATAACTTATTTATCTTAATGCAACAGCCATTAAAGATAATATATTTAGCTATGGCTATTAATAGAATTTAAAATTTTTTTTATACAAATAGTTTATATACATGTACATATACCAATATTCAATAATAAAATTCTGACGAATAATTTGGTAATCAATTTTATTATGTATTTTTATGTTAGGTGATTTTAAAATTCAAAATTGATCATTAATTTCATGTTTTACTTCTTGGAAAAACGTAAAACAATGTAATTTATTTAAATTCTATGGACATATAATTCAAATTAACATAAGAATTTTTGTGCAGGAACCATTTTGTTAGAATGCGTCATTAATTTGTGTAGTAGATTACGTAGTTTTCTTATTTAATTAGTACATTCAAAATTCTTTTTTTAGGTTTAATTATCAAGTCTGTTACATACACATTTATTTTCTGTTACATGCATATATTCTATTTAAAGGTTTCAGTCTAGACTTGCAAATAATTGGAAATATGTATATGGAGCATTAACATATAAATAATGCCTTTGCTCTTGCATCCCACCATATATGTTCAGAACTATGAACTAAACAGCTAGTGCCCTGGCTTTGAATTCAAAAGTTTGTAGATTAGATTCCCATCACTTTCTTGAATGTTTGTGGTGGTTTAAAATCCATTTTAATAGTAGATCCTATTCATATACCCAACTGTAAAGAACAACCATAAAGCTACAAATAAGCCACGCTTTTGTATGCCTAGATTAATTATTGATATTTAATGATGAATTTGTTTAATCAGTTACAATTGCGATTAATGAAGTCCACATTCATAATTGATGGAGTCTGTTAAATTAGCCTTCTAAAAGGTTACAACTCTAAATCATAAGTCTTGATTATATCATCTTGTCATATTAACATATGCTGTTAAAGAATAATAAATACATCCTGCTATGTATAATTAAAATAGAAATTAAAACTGAAAACTTTAATTGTTTCATTGAAAAGACCAATTTCTTTGCCTGTAAAATATTCTAGCAATTATAAAATTGTGAAGTGCATTATTGCTCCTTTGTTGAAGACTTACTAAGTATCAGACTAATTTGGTGATTTATATTTTTAATTAAAAAAATTTTATTAATTTTTTATTGCTAGTAATGTTTTTATTTTTATAAATATCCCTTTTCATGCATTAAATTATTATTAGCTCTGAGAGTGTAAAACAATAAGATAAGTGTTTTAGATTCTAAAATTTTAATGCTTAATGATGAAAGAATGTATCTGAATCAAGTTTTATAATTATTTTTAAATAGTAAAAGATTGAAAAATGTGATTTTTTTTATGTGGTAGTTTTCTTTAGATCAAATTTTTCCATAATTTTTTTTCTATTCATTATAGTTATGTAATTTTATTTCTTAATGTGCATTTTTCACAAATATTTGTTTGGTAACAAAAAATTCAATGTTTTACTAAAAATTGCATGTTTAATTAAACTAAATTCTTGATGTTAAAACAACCTAATCTTATTTTTCAGGGATGAAAATATTACAAGCATTCTTTGTTTACCTCTAGCATCTCAAAAAAGGTAAATATATATTTAGAATTCTCTTGTATATGTAATCTAAATTATAAAGCAATCATGTTTGTCAAAATTCTTTTCTATAGAAATAACTGCTAATGTTAATTTGCATTTAGTTTTTTATACATCATGAACCGAACGAGTCTAAGTAATAATGGAAATAAAATTGGAGTGATAGTTTAAAAGAATAAAGAGTTTTAATTTGATATTTCTTGATAAAGAAATTACTCCTGAAATTAAGTGTTTAGCATTTTTTAAGGCACTGTGATGATTTAATATAAAATTAAAAAATTTATAATTACAATTTAGATTTGCTTTTTACTATTTTTATTTTACTTGCTCAATTTTAAAAATACAAATATTATTAATTATCCCCAATTAAATATAGACATGTTATTAAAAAATTTTTTTTGGTAGGTATTTGCTTTCTAAAAGGTCTTATTGCTTTCACCACTTATCCCTATTTTAAACAACTCCAAACCCATTTTAATCTTTTTTTCAATTCTCTCTAGTTATCATTGTTACTTCTTGCATTCTTAATGCTTATACATCACATCGGTTCAAAAATATTTCTGGAGCCATGCTTTCTGATTTTAATATTAGTTAAAATATTAAAATAGTAGCTTGAGACTTTTAGTTGTCACTGTGCATGCTACCTGCATACAACTTTAGAATATCACGAAATGGAGGAAAGTAATGTTTACAATATAATACTGAAGTTTCTAAATAATGTACTATCTTATTGCAGTTTATTTAATATGACTTTCTGCTGTTCATTTTTTACTGCCAAATACTTAATTATATTCTAAGACGTTCCTTTAGTTTTCAAAAGCTTTATAAAACATAATTTGATCCTTTTAATCTTTGTAAAACTTAATGGGTGTCTCTCACTGAAAGAAGTTCAATAACCTTGCATTAAATCATAATTTTCTATTATATTTCTTATATTTGCAAGTTCTTATCATGATCCACTGACTCAATTAAGAGAATATCATTTATTGTGTTTGAAATATTTACAGTTTTTCTCAGCTTAAACTCTGCATATGCTGCAGAAATAAAAATGAATAATAAAATTAATCCAATTAAAAAGCAGCAGTTAAGGAAGAATTTTAAACTTCAGTTAGATGATGATTAAACTATTGGTATGAAATGGCTTATAATGATTTCATCAAAATTAATTCCATATAATAGTTTAATAGTGATACTTTGGATAAAGTAACAATTTGAATAAAGTGATAGTATTATAAAATTAGATTGCATTTTGTCATTAATTGTTTTGATTAAGAATTTATTCTCATCTTAAGATTATTATTTTGAAGTTTTATAAAATTTTTATACTTGGTTATAAGTTATAAATACACTAAATTTTCATTTATCTGTAGAATTGAGTGAAATTGCTATCACAGATAACCAGATTTTGCAAATAAGCCATAAAATTATCAAAAAAGGTAATCACATAAATATTTATATTTAGGCACATAATAAGTAACATAAACATAACTTTTCACATAAGGAATACTAAAATTATTAAAATAAGTTTATGGATTCACTTCTTTAGAAAATTGTTAAAGAGAATTTTGTTTCTTTACATTTAGACATTTTGTCTTTATTAAAAACTTTTGTAATTTAGACATTGGGGGTAACCAGTAAAGTCAATAATCAAGATCTTACTGTATCATTTATTTATATTGTGAAACAGATGATTGGAAATATGGAAAAAACATTTTTATAGATTTATGTAAAGTTTTCATTAATAATTAAATATGATAAAAGAATGTATTTACAAAAGGCTTCCTTTTGGGTGAAAGTATAGAAAAATAAGCATCCTTTTTTTTTGTAAATTTAATATTATCATTAATTTGTTGTAATATCTACATGTTCCTAATATGTCTGGTTTTATCTGTTGTCTTCAACAAAGTATCAGAACTTATCTATCGAAAAGTTCTGCTGTTGATTGATGATAATGTTGTTAAAACCATGTTAGAGCAACATCTTTTTATGACAATATCGGAGGTCAGAGGAAGCTTAATTTAGCTTAGCAAACTATTTCAGACCACATTTGGGAGATAAGATTGGTGTGAAAATATTCAAAATGAGTGCCACAGAAATTAAATCAAATGAAGTTTGATGATCGAGTCATCAGATACCTATCTCTACTTGTTCGGAACAAATTTGAGCTCTTCTTGAACCAGATGATATTATGAGATGAAAAGTGGATTACTTTCGAAAATGTATGAAAAGAATATATTGTGCAGAAAACCTAGTCCTTCCAACTCTGGAACAAATTTAGCTCTGATTATGAGAATGTTGTGTATATTGTGAGACATTTGAGGATCACTACATTATGAACATTAAAAATTGAACGAAAAGCTCAATTCGGAAAAGTATTATCTTCAACAGGATAATTTAAAGGAGCAGTCCAAGAAAAGAGGCCTGTAATGTTCCAAGAAAAAGCAGTCTTAAAAATAAAAAAAAAAACCGAGAAAACAGTTTGTCAAAAAGTTGCAGAACTAGGATGGGAAATTCTATCCCATACATCATATTCACTAGACTTATCACTTGTTTCTGTTCTTGCCAAATTTTTTACCCCGTAAAAAATTCAAAAATAAGAAGATATCAGACAAGCCTTGGTTCAATTTTTGGCCTCTAGAGATAACACATTTTTTAAAAATGGGATATACAAATTGCCATCATGCTAGCAAGAAAATAATGATGGCAATTATATTATTCAATAAAGTTTATTCAAGGTAGGACAAATTTATTCTTTTGTTTTATTCTAAAATCGGACTGAACTTTCCAGTAGATCTAATATATATAAATAAATATATTTATACATCTATATTTTTAATTTATTAGAAGTCTTCAAGGGGGACCAGATTGGACTTGTATAGTTGTTGGTTTTTCAACAGGTTTCATTAGGATTTATACAGAAGTAAGTAAATTTTTCAATGTTATTTTATTTGAAATTTATGCTAATTTTAACAATCATTTTTTTCTATTTTAGAAATATGTTTATTTTTTTAAATTAAAATAAATAATTTATCTTTAGATGAACACTAACTAAAATCATGTTAAAATTTTGTGATATTTTTCGTAATGAATTGCAAAATTTTTACCCCAAAATAAGGATAAATACAAAAAGTTGTCTTATATTTTAGGATTTTTCCTATTTAAGATTGTATTGGATTTTTCTTATGTATTTACTGACACATTTAAATTGAATGTGGAAGAAAATTCCTTTTAATTAGAGTGTTCTTTTGCACACTGAAAAAGTTATTTCAACTTTAAAATTTTAGATGGATTGCATATGTCAAATAAATAGATTTGTTTTTGTAAGTTTGTTTTCATAATTTCATTTTTAGTGAAATTTTGTTTTTATGACACTTATAAACTTTTTTTAATCTAATTTTGCTGATATAAATTTATTGCGTTAATAAATTTTCGTATTTTACTTTTGAAATTTTTCTTATAATTAAGTGTTTTTTAATACATTTTATTGTAGCATCTGTTATAATTATAATAATATAGCAATTGTAATTTATATTTATATAATTTTATTATAATGTAATATATTATTATTTTTATTATGACATCTATTATCTAAGATAATTTTATGCATTCTTAAAATAGTAGTACAACAATTATTTTCTAAAGGGAGATTGTTTAAATGAAAATCAATATTTTTATTAGTAAAATCAATTTTTATTAGTAGTTCATTTATATATCCTTTAGTTAACTAAAAAATCTTGAATCTCAAAATTACCAATGAAAAGTTGGATTAAATTGCGATGACTATTGTATTTATTAATATATAACTTTTTACTGTTATTGCAAATACCTTATATTTTATCTTATTTTCTATACATTAAAATATGAATAGAGCAGTTTATCATATATTTAGCATCACTTGCCAAAACTTGCCTTTTAGTTGAAAAATGATAAAGTTCTTTTTGGGAGACATAAATTTTAGTGATTGTATTAAAAAAAAATCACTTTTGCACATTATTTTTAAGAATCATAGATTTCAGTAGAAGTCATTGAATTTTATGAAAAAATTAAGGGTAAATTTAATTCCTCTAATTTTACACGTTTTGTTGTATTTGTGGTTATTTTTTATGTCTACATAAATTTGTTTTCAAAACAAAAATTTAAAAGTAAAATAAAATTCTTCCATTATTATATATGATAATAGAGATTCAGCAACTTTGTATGCAAATTCGTATCTTACTTATGACTATTATTTTTTTTAAATACTTCTTATAAAAAATATAAATTTATGAAAAATCTTTTGTTCAGGGAAAATAATGTGTATTTAATTTTTTTTATATTTCACTCTACTTAAAGTATATTGAATAAAAATATTTTATTTAAATTCTTGAAATTGTGAAAACATACATTTAGTATTGGAGATCATGTGACAGTATTTATCAACACTGTAAGTCTAATCTAAATAATTTAATTAATTTTTTATACATATTTTAAAATATAATTAATAATTGCTGTTAAATTTATGTATGAATTTACATGTTTTTAATTTTATTCATATGATATCACGAAGTTTTTTTAGATGTTCCATATAATCAGTAATGTGATGAGTATATTGTTAATTAAAAGGAAATAATAAAATGATAATTGTATTTTATTATTATAATAATAATATAAGATTTTAAGTATCAGGAAAAATTAAAAACCTTTTTTTATCTTAAACACTATATACTAAATATATAATAGTTGTAATTTTTTACACTTTTAGAATGATCTTCTCTACATTCATTAAATACAAATGTATTTAATATATTACCTTCCAAATATTTTGTGCATTATTTCTAAGAAAGCTAAAAAATAAATGCATCATGTATTTTAAGAACAGGATAAAAAATGACCTTTTGTAAACTTTACATTTAATATGTCAGACCATAGCATAAGAAATATTATTTAATATATTTTATGGAAAGAAAATTAAAAGGCTTGAAAATAGTATCTTGTTTGTTGTATTCTGTTTTTTTTTTATTCTAAATAATAAAACACATCTAAAAGATATGTCAAATGATATGAAAGGTTCTTTGAGAATTTAATGTTTATGAAAGACCTAATTTGCATCATAAAAAGAAAGAGAAATCAAGAAGGAAATTCTTGAATTCGATTCCATTCCTAATTGAACCATGTTATTTTTGTGAGATGTTTAATGAGATGTGTTATTTTTTACCTTCTGCTTGAACACCTGTTGAGGTGGATGCTTGAAAGCTTTCTGGGTTTCCTTTTATAGAAATTATGAATATGTATCCAAAATTTATGGAAAGTCTTCTGAATCGGCATATGGCAGGTGTGCACATGCTTTATAGAAATTTTTATATTACTCCTTACAAATTACCAAAGAAGCAGGTGTATTGGTTCTTACTATAGGTTATTGTTTGAATTGGATTTCTTAGATTTTAGAATCCTAAATTTAATTAGTTCCTTAGATTTTAAAATCCAGAATTTGATCTCAGCTACTGTTTAATTGGATGATTAAAAGTTTTTTGGAGTTTTTTCTGGAAAGCAAAGACATGAATTTTGTCCAAATGCCTTGCAGAGTCTTTCATTATTAAGTTGTTTACTAGTATCAGAAAAATGAGTGTAAGAACTCCCAATTGCTTCTTGAAAGGATCATATAAATTATGGTGGTTTTATATGATTTTATTTAGAATTCACATGAGCACACCATTAATGTTTTTTCCATTTTGATTAAGCTATTCTATAACAGAGTTAATATAATTTGTATTTTTATACTTTTGTTATGAGATTTTTATAATTTTATTTGAAAATAAAGCGTAAAGTTTGTTATGTGTGAGTGATTGGCTTCACTCGTATATATAACTAAAATAAACTATTTTGTTTATGTTTATCAAATGGAGAAATTGATGAAAATATTAATTTTTTGTCTATGTTGAAATTTTTATATTGTATAAAATCAATTTTTTTCATTTGTATTAGAATGCAGAATTACTTCTTTCCCAACGACTTCATGAAGAGCCAGTTAATCATCTGAGATGCAAAACACATGTTCCTCAGCATTTTTCTAATTATGCTGATCAGGTTTGGAAAATTTTATGTATATGCAACAAAATTATGTTTTACACAAAGTAATAATATTTACTAACAGTTTTTATATCATCATTACGATGTTATTTCAAGGGCAAACTAAATAAAAAGCATAATTTCAAAGAAGAAATTCATGAAATTATGTTTGGAAGTACTTTTAGCAATTCTTAGTGCATCACATAAGTTGTAAAGACTAAATGCTCTTAGAATTCTGTTAAAAAATGGTCGTAACCTAATAAGCATGTATATTATTGACCATGTTAAATTTATATCTGTGCAATAAAGACTATAAAAATTAAATGATATAAAATGAAATGTTTTCCTTTGATGGCAATTTACGATATTGTATAATGAAATGATTTTAAATTTTGAAACTAAAATTTGGATTCTAATGTGTAACTGGAATATGCAACTCATCAAAGGAATTTTTCATGAAGTTTTCCATAATATACAAAAAAGGATGTACTAAGTTTAAATATTTTACCACATTATTATTTATAAACTTGTCTTAGTATTAATGAAGATAAGCTGCACACACACACACATTAGATATAAGTGTTAGAGGAATTAATATTAAATTTTCTGTTATCATGACTAAATGATTATTTAACTCAAAAATATTTATCTTTAAATAGTTATTGCTAAAGATTACCTAAATTTCGAGTTCAATAATATGCAAATTAATACAAATCAATATTATTTTTCTTTGAGCAACTAATAGAAATTTTGACTGATTTTTGACTGATTAATGTTCAAATAGCCCTTTTTTGATAGAATGAATTTTAATTCTTGTTATTTTATTTCATTTCAAAAACTTTAATTTAAATTTTAAAATTTACCATTTTTTTTTTAGCCAGATGAACTTCTGATTGCTTTTTCTACAGTTGTTGTCACAATTGATGGATTTGGCCTTTTTCAAGCTTTAAGGGCATGCAGAAATCAATTAGCTAGAGGTCAGTGATAAATTTAATACTTATATTTTTTTAATTATTTATTTTTAAAATGTAAATGTGATTGTGAAATAAAACTTAAAGCATGAAGATATTTTTAAACTGTTATTTTTATATTTCTTGTGATGTTGTTACTAAAATAAGTTCTCTATTTCTCTTTCATTCTATTTTGTGCTGTTAGTATTACATTCTATAATTTTGGATCAGTACTTTTTATCGTTCTATTCAAATTAGTTTAAGTTCCTAAGGAGTGCAGTAAAAAATATTTTCAGTGATTAAATTTAGATTTTATATTTATAAAGGGAAGTAGAGATGTTGAGTTGTTAAAGACTGAGAGATTAAAAATTACTGTTGGACTATCAGGGAAAATTTGAAATTCTTTATTATATTTTGTTACTTGGTTGCTTAATCTCTGTGATTGATTCTCACCTGAGATGCAGAAGCTTATAGTGGTTTGGAACCCTTTTAAATTCTAGGTCTTATTCAGATGTATGCAAAAATTAGCTACTTGGAGAGATTGATTAAAGGGGAAGTGATTTTCTTGCAAGAAAAGTTATTTTTTATTAATCTTAATTGGAAAAAATCATGGGGAGGTTTTATTAACTAATTTTACATATACTAGAATTCATACCTGGAATAAGATTTAACTTTTCACTTTATTATTATGCCATGTTTAGTTACTAAAGTTATGTTTTTTATCTTTTAAAATCCTTTATTATTATATTATCTTTTTATTTATAATATTCTTTATCATTAAATTTAATTAATTATTTAGTTTTAATATTTGTGTTTATCCAATAGCTGTAGCTGGTAGACAAGAACTTGTACAACCTCCACCGTTATCATATAAAAAATGGGGATTTCATGAACATGACAAACTTATGGATTGTGAAGCTGCTGGTAAAAATATTTATTCAAATTAATAAATCAAATAAATTTTATAACTTAATGTTGTTTAATTTAAAATATTACAATTTTTTAATTATATGTGTTTATTCAAAATAATTTAATAATTATAATAGTTATTATTTTAATTTATCTATTTATATCTTTTACTATTATTATCTTTTTTAGGAGTGATCAATACTACCCCCTTTGATCATTTAGTGACAGAATCTGTGAAAAAGGGATTTTATGGAGCTGTCAAGCCAAGTATTCCTACAAATTCACTTTTGGTTACTACTGGATGCAATCCTTATGTTGGATATTATCATGCATCAGAGGTACAGATTAGAAAACCGTCTTTTTTAGTGACTCATACTTACATATTTTCGATTTTGTGTCCAGTAACTATTTTATATATATTATGTTAGAATAATATATGTTAAAAATGATTGTTCATAATAAAACACAGAAATAATTTAGTATTTGTATATAAATTAATTTCTAGGGGAACCATTTGAATATTTTGGCATTTTATCATTATTATATAATAATTTTGCACTATTATATGTTATTTTTTTAATATTTTTATGAACAATTTAAAGTATCCCAGAAATTTGGCTATGACACCCTTATTTTTCTAACCTTCCTATATTTCTGAACTCAGTTACTGAACAGTTTAAACAGTTTCTGAACAGTTTAAAAACACAAGTGCAGAGCACAAGTCGAGATGAGTAGCATCAAAAATTTGATGTTGTCTGCGCAGAATACATAAGGGAGTGTCACAAAGTCCAAAGCTATACAAATATGCGGGCAAGCAGTCAGAGCCCGTAGTAAGGACAATTTAAAATTAGTTTTAACATTTTCATAATCATTTTGAATTTCTTTTAATTTTTTCTGCCTCCTTTGTTCATGTTTGTTAATTTTTATGAATGAGTTGCAAAATTTATGATTATCTAATCTATTTTATTGGAATACATTTATTATTGAAAATATATATAAAGTTGGGAATACATTTATATTTTGATAAATTTCTTTCAATAATTTGATCAATATTAGTAAAATTTCATAGTATAATATTTTGTGCACTATATTTTATATATTGTACTTAGTTGAACACCATTAATGCATTTTGATCACTATTTTATACAACATGTGATTTAGTGAAATTTTTGATGATTTTAGCAATCAACATTCTACACAATCATGGAAATTATATTTTTAATATTAATTGCCTTAGGATTGAAATTATTTATTGAAGCATTATGTTTAATATAATATGTTATAGGTTGATATTAGATTTTAATCTTTTTTTAAGAATAAATATTTAATTTGTTCAGTTCTTTAGAAGAAGAGTGAATCATGAATCTTTAGGAATTAGTTGATAAGATTTAATTAAAAGTAGTAAATTAGGCTTTTTTTAAAATTTTGCTTGGGTTTTTAAAGTTTTCAAAAAGTGCAGTTATATAGTATATTTATTCAAATTTATCTTTTTACTTTAAAAAAGATTACTATATTACATATTTTTCTATCTAATAATAAGTTATATATAGCAAACACTTATATATATATATATATATATATATATATATATATATATATATATATATATATAGCAAAAGTAAAAAAAATTCAGAAGGCAGATATATTAATAAAATACTAATTACTGACAATGTGATATAATCGTGTCAAATGAATATAGAATCATTCTAACAACACAACTTCAGAAGTTTTCTCAAAATGTTGGCCTCACACATAGCTGAGTGGCTACGAGGCCAACTACCTAGAACTCTTAAACTCAAATTTCCTCAGTTCAAAATGCAAAAAAGCACTCAAAGATCTTGATACTAACATACTTATTGAAGTATAATTAATTTATACTTAGCCCAATTGATAATTAAGTTATTAAATGCAAATTGCCTATTTCAAATTTGAAGAAAAGAGGAAATATTGAGGCAGAGTTGAAGGCAACTTCGTTATAGATGATCAACAAACAATATCTAGAGGATGAATGGTTATGAAATTTTGAAGATGGATTCCAGATGCATAACAGATCAGGAGCTGTCGTATTTTGTAAATTATGCACCCCGAGTGCTCCTATTGGTCTTTATATGTTTAATTTTAATGAAGGGATTTAAACTATTCTCACCTGGTTTCGGAAAACTTAAGAACAAAAACCAAAAAATTCTCTGAAGTGTCACTCTTGGTGGACTCCATATCAGTAATACCAGCAGTAACAGAAAATCATTGCTATAAAACTAAAATCATAAGTAAAATCAAACAAAGTATAAATTTCTTTAAAAAATTGCAAAAACTTATCTTTTAATGGATTTCCTCACATATTGGTATTGTGGGTAACAAAAGTGTCGATTTTTCAGCAAAAATCGGAACCATTATCGCCAAGAAATAGCATATGTAACATCAGACACATTTAAAAAATATGTGATTAAGAAATACTGTGAAATAATTTACTATGAATTTACTAATTTATTAAATGGAAAAATATACAAGATTGATGGAAGTCTTTTAGTTACAAACCAAGAAAAGGGGCAGTGGCAGATTTTGACTTCTAACAGGACATGACTGTTAATTAATTGACTTCCAAAGTGTGTCCAATTTGTAATACTGGCACCTTGAATTCTGACCACCTCCTAATGTGTAAATAGAGTCCCAGGAAAATGGGGACGTCACGAAAACTTTATTTTGAAGCAAGAACTCTTATAACTGCGAACTGTTATGGACTTTTAATTTGGTGTACTTCTTTTATAATAACTGTTTTCCATTACAAATCAATTGTTCTTTGTTCTTTTTAAATTGTTTTATTATATTTTCTGCACTCTTGTGATGGGGTGAATTTTCTTATTGATATGGATTGATTTCCAAATAAAGCCCTATTAAACAATAACTTTTTAACACTAAATGTGCAATAGGTGATAATTTCACAAGCACTCAAATCATTTTAGAGGGTGGTGATAAGTACATATTTGCCAGATGATCTATAATGTATATGTGTTTACAGTTTTAAAATTTTTTGAACAAAATGTATAACCTACCAATAAGCAATAATTCATTTTAAAATTGCATTACAAATTCAACCACTCAATTTTTCAAGAGAAAAGAAGTGATATAGACTATGGGTTAAAAAGTAAAACAAAGTAATTTTGTTTTATTCCTTAAATAGAAAAGTAGAATTAACTAAGATTATTTTAGAGTAAAATACATTGAATGCTTATTTTCCAAATCCAGTTTAATGATTGAAAAACATGATCATTCTGTTTTTAGGTTTCAATCATATCATTATGATTATTTCATCCATATTATTATGATTGAGAAAATTGTAGGATAATTTTAATTTTAAATATTAGATGATAAATGATTTTTATTAAGATGTTGTTTAAAGAAGAAATATATGTTTTTATAAAATGCCTTTGCTATTTTTAAACTGAATTAACTACTTTTATATAATACTTTTCAATTCTTTTTCTTTTTTAAAATTTAATTAATATATCTGTGTATAAATGAATGAACTAGAATTGTTAGCATTGCTATGTGGATAAAAAAAGTATAAATGAATATATATGTTACCTAATTGAAACATGTGTCACATATTATTTTTTGTAATTTGTAAATTTGATGATAAATTTAGTATGATAAAAGCAATATTGGTTGGAGACTCACTACTTGTTTGATGGTATTAAAATATGCTTCCACAATTTTATCCATAAAAAAATTTACAATTTTTCTTTGCAAATATTTCTGTTTCCATGTACAGTAAATTTGTTAAGCTAGTCTTGTGAAATAAGCATTATAGTAGTTAGTTTCAGATACATATGACAATTTATAATTGTGGTACATTACATTTTAAAATGTTAACTGTTTGAACAAAAATATTAATGCTTATATTTGAAATCATCTAATTCATAATCCTTTTATTTGAAAAATTATGTTATTTATAATTGTTTTTGAAATGGAAAGTTAAATTTCTTTATTAATTTGGAAGCTATCAATAGCTTTGTCATAAATTTTTGATTTACTAATATTTACAAAACTGTATCGCTGTATCACAAATTTTAACTTACTAATGTTTACAACTCTATTGTTTCCAGGTTTTTTTCTTTTTCATTTATATTTATACTATTTAATGTAGTTTAAATGTATCAAGCTACCTAATTTCAATTGACAAAAATTTTCTTTATCTAAAAATCATTTTATTTTTTTAAATAAAATTTAATTTTATTCTAGGGTAATAGCCAACTTCTACTCGCAGATGTTGTTCATGCTGTTGCATCAAAAGTTATGAATTTTATTTCAAGTAGCACAGCTGGGTTAGTGAGGATTAAAGACCTTTTAATAAAATAAATTTATCATTAATGTAAAGCAAGTTTTGAAATTTTATTTCATTTGAATGATGTATTAAAATTAGAAAATTAGTTAACTAGGCATATATTAGTGTTATATATTTGGTTTGAGTTTTAAGAGTAGTGTGTGAAAATTGAAAATAAGAGAAAAATTGTTGTGCTAACAATACATAATCGTTAAAGATAGATTTATGTAAAACTTTTCCCAATTCAATAACATTTCAATTAACCACCTGATTGTGATCCAGTTAGTAAATTCCCTATTGATGTCATTTTTTTTTTTACTTTTTCAGTGTTGTTTTTATCTTTATTTCATCATATGTAATTCTTTGTTTTGTTTCATGAATGACTATTTCTTTATTGAAAATTGTTATTGAAGGTTTTAATTTTACAGACAATGTTTCTCTTTGCTTTTTTTCATTCAGTGTCTTAGATTCTAAGACTGGATCTATAATATAAAATAAAAACATCAAATGATTAGTTTTTTATCCAATATATAAAATTCTTGCTTGCATTTGTTACAGCATATAATAATTGAATTAAAACTCTTGAAAGATGTTTTAATGATCAAAATACCATTAAAATAATTTTAAATTTTGAAAAAGAGTCACTAGCTCTAAATCAGGATAATATGGTAAATAATATAACACACAAATGTTAATTTTTGCCAAAACTGAATGAACAATAAATGATGTGTACCTGAATCATGACAGATGCAAGCTGTTTTTATTTCTTTATTTTTCTGGGTTGTGAAGAATTCTGTCCAATAAATTATTATTGCTTTAACAATTAATATTTTATAATTTAAGTTTTAATAATTGTTTACATAATAATATTTAAGATTGTGAATTCATACTATTAAAGACTGTTATGATTATTATAAGCTTGGATTAACCTTTTGTTTTGCTGGCTTGAGATGAGTTACTATAATTTATCATTATATTGAAAACATGCTTCAATATGTGTATCAATCACTTTTAAGTGTTTTTAGAAGAACAAATGTTTATGTAATGCCCATTCCTCATTGCTCCACCTTAATAATTCAATAAAAAATAAAAGTTCATTTTCTGACGCTTGTTTTATCTTTTGAACTAGTTTTAAAAATATAGGAAATTTATGGCTGTATGTAAACATTTGATGAGATTTTATTACACATGTATGTATTACTGATTGTACCACTTTTTTAAGAACTTTTTTTGACATTGCAGTGATGTATATTAGTGATATTTTTAAATAATAAACATTTCTAGTTTTGATTATTTTACTAATTTTTACAAATTGTCTACCAAATTACAAATAACCTGATGAAAAAATCAGTTTTGATTCAGATTTATCTAGAACTGCAAACTAGCCTAGTTTTGCATTTTCATGTAACATGATAATTATGTAATCTAACCTAGTTAAATCAAGCAATGTTTTACTTGCAAAATAGATTTTTTTTTTTTGCTTAGGTTATTTTTCATATGAAATTTGTTAGTTTCTTTCTATTAATTGATAGTTTACTGATTTCTTTAAAAATGAAATATATTTGTAAAATATGAAATTTTTTATGTAGTGGTTTTGTTGGAGGACTGATGGGTTTTAGTCAATCTAAAGAACAAAAAGCTGCACCAAAAATCGAGCCTGCTACGATTTTACCTTTGAGGTTAGCAAATTTGTTTCATTTTATATAAAAAATATATAGTTTATATTTATTTCTTACATTCTTTTACTTATTATTCAGATTTGGTCTGTATGATAAAAGAAGACAAGGTATTTCCATATCATTATCTCCTAATAAGTGTTTAGCTGCCATCAATGATGCTTTTGGAAGAGTTGTGTTGTTTGATATATTTAAAGGAGTTGCAGTTCGTATGTGGAAAGGTCAGTTCTCAATTTATAATAACTTCCTATTTGTTTTATTTTAGAATGAAAACTTTATCAAATATTTATATTCTATTCTTATTTTTGCTTAAAATTGCCTAAAAAAGTTCTGTATGAATTTGTTATTCATTTAATTTCTGTTCAACATTTTTATAAAAAACTCAGTAAATAGTGCACAAATTTGTATTGTAAATACAAAATATTTATGCACTTTTCAATTACACCATGCTTTTTTATTGATAGATAGCAAATTATTTATTTTAAAATTGTATAAGATTTTAATTTTATAAAATAGTTTTTTTTCTTGGAAAATTTCATGATTTATATTGAAATTTTTAAATGATGTATTTATGTTGAAAGGATTTTTTTATCTTGAACATGTATGTTAAAGTAAAGTAACTTTAATTAGATAATTTTTATAAAATATTTTATGCTTTTTTTTTATTTAATATTGATGTTTCTAGCTTTTTCATTATTAGAAAATTCAATAATACATACTAATTGCTGCCTTTATTTTATTTTTTAATCTTTTAAAAGAAAGTGGTTGTTTTTTTAATGCTGGAATATACTATTTGAGTTCTTAAATTTTATTTTTGTATGTTTAATAAGTAAAATTGTCTTCTTTATGATGTAATCAAACGTAATAATGAGAAAGCCATGTTTACACCAGTAAAAAAATCTAGTAAAAAATAGAGGTGGGGACATATCCATCAAAGAAAAGTTCGAAAAATAATGATTAATGATGTGATTTACTGCAGAAACGCCCTTACTCTTAAATAAAAAAAATTATGGAAAAAAACTTTGGCATAATCTTATATTTGAAAAAAGCAGCTGTTAACACTGTTCAAACTCAAAATAATTATTTACTATAACTCGTTCAACTTATTCGTGAGTATGAGCTAGATGAAGAAAATTGTCTTTAAAATTAAATTGGAATCAATGACAATGGCTACTCATTGACGGTGGTGAACAGAAATGAAAAGGATAATGAAAATAGTGAAGATGACACCTTAATAGAGATCATTTCACATACTAATGCATTTCATATGCTTTCATATGCAAGTGCCAAAATCATCAGGCTTCTCCTGAGCATCTTTTGGATTGCATGGGTCTCTCTTGGGAGGATCTCTTTAGCAATCCTCTTTTAGTCTTCGACTTCCTTACAGTCAACGAACTCGTGGATCTAGTCTGACTCCGTCAGACATGGAGGATAAGCAACAACAACAACATATGCTTGGAACTGGACTTGAGGTACAATGTCTACATTGAGATACAATGAGCTACAGAGCTATGTATTATATATTGTATTCAAATGTTTGCTAACAATATAGTTATCATTGAAAATATATCGTAGTTTTTTAATCATAGTTATTGATTTTCCTTCTTTCAAATCTAATTTTTGGCCTTCATAAACTATTTGGATTATATGAAATTTTGGATCTTTGGCGTTCAGATTTCTTTGGTTCCAGTATATGTTACTTTCTAATTTTTTGTAGAAAATTTAAAATTTGAATTTTGTTTTGTTGTAAAATTAATAGTATCATTATTGTTTAACCCTTTTAAATGCAGTCTTAACTCTCATCATTTTAAATAAATTTTCCTACATTGTCCTTGCACTTTAATGTATGGCATGTAAATCATTTTTACATGACATGTATTATTATAATCTTATACCTCAGTTATGTCTCTTAAATTGTGATTACATTAATAAATGAATAATTTGAGGTGGATTGTTATTTTTTTATTTTAATCATAGTGAATTATACTCTAGGTTATCGAGATGCCCAGTGTGGATGGGTGGAAGTGCATGATAGTGTTACCAAAGAAATGAAAGACGCTTCTAAAAGACCAAGATTTGTTTTATTTTTAGTTATATATGCTCCAAGACGTGGTATATTAGAGGTTATTATGTTTGCTTTATTGATTTTTGAAATTTTTTTGTCAATTTATTATTAATAGCCTTTTAAAATGAGTAGCATACATTTGTAAAATTTATATAAAGGTATTTCATAACCAGGAAATAAGTAAATATTAGCCATTACAAAATTTTTATATTAGTTATAGGAAATATTTAATTGTTCTAAATTTTAATATTAACTTTTAATTTGTTTCATAAAGTAGTTTTAATTCACGAATAATTTTAGGTAATTATTCATATATTTTGTTTTTTTGATATATTGAGAAATATCAATGTTGCCTAAACTTATTGAAGAAATGTTTTTAATGTATTCAATTTTGAATAAACAAAAAACTCCATACCTGGAATTTATTGCAAATAATAATTAAAAGTTTGTTCTTATTATTTTATCCCTAGAGTTTTTAACCAGTTAATTATCGAATCTCACATTGGGCATGGATGTTTGTAGGGGTTTGGATTCCACTTTAAACTGATGGTCCCAGTTTAATTAAACCCTTGTTTGGAAAAAAAATACCATTGAGTCAGAAACAACCAAATAAACCAAAACCTCAACTTTCAATTCATGAGAATGATGCTTTAGTTCACCACTGGGAGATATTTATATATTGTCAACATAATAATGTTTAGCAGTTTTTTTCATTTTCTACAAATTATATTTTAATTTTAACTAAAGAAATATATTTTGAGATTTTCAGTTGTTTTGAATCATTGTATAATTTGAGCAATATAATTTTAAATTGTATTCAGTTTCAGACTAAAATATTGAACTTAGTTTAGGTATTTGTTTTGTTCTGTTAAAAAAAGCATCAGTTGTTATTTGTAAAGGATTTTTTCTTTGTAAAAAATATCAAATATTTATTTAACTATAGAAATTAAGTATTATTAATTTTTTGAGTAAATTTAGTAATGTTTCAAGTAAAATGATCAACATATTAATCATTTTTTTAAAATGTTGAATATTTGCATTTGGAACTGGATAAGAAAGTTAAATGTATTTTTTAATGAACTGTTTGTAATACTTCTTTTCATATTCAACATTCTTTTTGTTTTAATTTGGAATTTCTTTGATCAGCTGACTTACAGACTAATCAGAAGTTTTGTGTTTATGAGTTATTTTATCAATTTTAATAAAATGATTAATTTTTAGCTTTCTCAAAATATTAATTTTGTTAGATTTGGCTGCTAAAACTTATTCGAAAAAATATAAATTTCAAAATAGTATCAGAAGTATTTTATTTGAGCAAAAGGAATACAATAAAATAGTTGAAAGTGTCTTTTAATTCTTACTATGTATACATCACTAGGAGCTGTTTTTAAAAACTATATTTGCTTGCTTTTCTTTATTGCTCCAAAAATTTCTGTGACAGCTAATTTAAATTTATTCTGCTCAGGTTTTTTTCCCTTCCTTATTGCAATTATTTCTTTTTTCATCTGTCAAATTAGTTTTCTTCAATATTTTATCAGCTGTGTTAAATGTGTATTCTTGAATTAATTTTTTTTCTCCTCAGTGTCATGTTTATTATACCATTCTGAAAATTAGTAAAATTGGCAATTTACTCATTATTATAGATATGTTTAGATTTATATTTAGAATTTTTTATATTGAATGATGAATTATATTGTAAATATTAGGTCAACTTCACTAAAATATTTCCCTGGTACTTTTAATAATAAATGATGTATTCTATTGGTATTTGCATTCACCTGTTCAGGATTTTTCCCCTTGTGCTTTTTAATGCTTTGTGCTTCTTAATTAACAGCCTAATAATTAAAAGGTGTTCTTAGGTATTTAAAAATTTGAAGCATTTTGCTTTTCAGGAAGTATTTTCATTGAAAATAAATTGTATTCACTTGCCACTATGAAACTGTTTCATTATCTATCTCAAAATAATCATTTGTAGTTCTATATGTGTTGTGCAGATTCTGATTATTAATTTTTCTTAGTATCCACATGAGAGTACTCAAATGGTTCATGCAATTTTTATGTCCATAAATAATGAGATCTATTCATACTTAAAAGTTATCTTCTTTCTATCTGTTGAGATTTTAAAAATTGTATATTTAAAAAAATGGGAATAAGTTAGAGATTGCTGTAAATAAAATTTACTTTTCTGGGTTTCAGATTTTTTGTTTCTTAACTCTTATTGTGTTTTTATCAACATTAATTTTATGTTGCTTATTTAATATTTTTGTTAAAATATTTTAGTTCCATTTAATATAGTAGCTCATTATATAGATCTTCTTGTGAGCCTTTAAATTTTTTATTTCTTGCTTTCCAAATATAAATTAATCTGAATTGTTACTGATATCAATTTTAATAATCAAATATACTCAGGATATTTGTTATTAAAATGTCTTATTGCTGTTATCATCAAACATATTTTATTGTAATTCTTTTATTAATTACACCTAGGTGTGGTGTACTCAACAAGGGCCCCGTGTAGCTGCTTTTAATGTGGGTAAATCAGGACGGTGAGTGAATCAGGAATTTGAATGTATATTTATGCTTTAAAATTGAGTGCAATTAATTTTATTTCGATAATAACTAGTTTTTTTACAGAAAAGATTAAAGTAGTCTTTAAATTTTCTTATCTTATATTTCTGAAAAATTTAATTAATTATTTATTTTTATTTCTTATTTTTTTATTTCTTGTATCAATTAAAAAATTTAGTTTTCATATATTCATTGAATTATCAGTCATAAATAATGTTTTCTGTAAATATTTTCATTTATGTTAAATATGTTTATTACCCATTAGTTCAAAAATGTATACGTTCTTATGCATTTTACATTGAAATGCATAAAATTATATATTGATATGATTCATTCAGTAAAAAAATATATTTCTTTCTTTGCCAATATCTTATTTGCCCCACATATTTTGTAGATTAAGGAAAACTTTAATATCAATTTGATAGACTGCATATTTGCTTGATAAATGTGGAAAAAAATAGATTTTATTAAAGCAAATCAAAAATTTAAAGATATTTTAATTTAAATTGTATGCTTTATTTAATTACTTTAAACATAAAATCTCGTACTCTGTATGATTTGAAAATTGGAAAAAAATTATTTTTTTGCATTTGTGAGCCTGACTCTTGAAAAAAAAATTATGTTATTTTGTTGAAATTATTATATATTACATATGTTTAATTCATATTAAATATGTTGATTTTATAATTATTAGATACTACATATGTTAAAATTTTAAATATTACAAATTTTGAATTTTAAAACCGATGAGATTGTTGGCAGCTCAATGGACTACATATTGTTCTATAAGATCTTTCTCAATTTATATAAAATGGCATAGAACACATTACAAGAGTACAGGGTTTGCAAAATCCCAAATTTATTTAGGTTTTCATAATGATATTTTGATTAAAATTTTGAAAGAAGTAAAAAGAATCAAGCATGTTTAAATTAGTTTTGAGGGAAAAAAATAAAAAATATATCGATGCATTACATATTATCTGAATAATGTGTTAATGTTTTTGAATAATTAAAATTTAAGCAAGTTGAAAGGAAATTTAAAAAATATTGTATCTTCTGTAAAAATGACATGAATTTCCAAATATTGTGTGAACAATTTTTACTTTTCATTTAAACAAATGGACATTCCTTAAAATAAATTAAATAAATTTATAATTTTTATTTTGTTTTAAATAAAAATAAAGAACTCCAGCAATGCATGCATGGAAATCATGCTGGGTTGAGATTTTTCTGTTTTATTTTGCTTAATTATTTTACATTATCTTTCATTATTTCTTTCCTGTAATATACAAAAATTATTATTTAAAAATAACTATTTATATTAGTAACTTTTATTTATTATAGTTTTATTTATTACAGTTATTATTATAGTTTATTAACTTATTATACATTCAATATAATATAAAAATTTTATATTCTCTTTATTATAATTTAAAAAAAAATATTTTAGTGTTTTCAAATTAAAAGAAATTAATTATAAATTTTTTTAAAGATAATATATTAAAAAAATGGTAGTTTAAAAATTGATAATTTATTAGAAAGTGATACATGCTTGCCAATATCCTGTTTATTAATATCATGTATTATGCAGATAAATGAGAGTTTTAAAATTAGTTGATAGAGATTCCATATTGGTCAGACTAATTTAACAAATGCCAGTCTCATATAATGACTGCAATATATATCATTCTATCTATTTTTATATGATATTAATTGCTATGACATTTCTGACTAGATTTAAAAAATATTTTTGTTTTATATTAAACATAATATGCAGCAAAATAGACACATACTTTTAACTGGATTTGAGAACAGAGCTGTTTTTATATCAAGATATACTTAAAATAATGATCAGGGATAATATTGAGGAAGGTTTTCTTGTAAATAAATGTCACATGCAGTCTTAAATTGTTACTTAGTGTTGCAAACATCAATTTTCTTATTAGTGATAATGAAATACATTGATGTTTACAGAAATAAATGCCATTGTGCTTGTTATAAATTTTATTATTAATACAATTAAAAATATATTGGAGAGAAATAATGCTATTTAATTATAACTAGCATTTAAAACTTTACCTCTATCTTTTTCATTCCTATCAAAGTCTCTGGGTGAGTTTTTGTCTTGTAATTTTTGTCTCTGCGATATTTCTGGGATAGAGTGTTCGAAAGTAATGCATAAAAAAGACTAGAAAACATAGTTTTTAGGCCCAAAAATTATTTATTTTCCCATTTTATACACCAAATGGCAGTACTACACTACTTTTAAAATAATTGGAGGTAATTAGATTTTTTATACTTGATTTCAGTGCTATTTAAATTTTCTTCAATAAAGAAAGGCCATTTTATGATTTTTTTTGAAAATTATATGATCATAAGGGGTTAACTATAATGTAACTTTTTGCATTCTAATGTTAACTATAATGTAACTTTTCACATTCTAAAATATATGAATATCAATCTCTAATCATGATAAATAATAGAAGAGATAATGTGATTGAGCTAAAAAAATTGTTTCAAGAGCTATTAAACAAAACAATGGAATATCTAGTGTTTGTAAAGTGAATAACATTCAAACAGAAAGCAGCACCTTGCTTTTTTCCCTAGCAAAGTTGTTAATTTATATTAGGAGAAAATATTAATAAAATATGTGATTGATCGAGAAAATAAAAAAATACAAATTTTAGAAATAGAAACCAATAAATGAATAATTTAAAATGAGCTTTTTGCAAATTTTACTGAGAATATGTATTTGTATATGTTTTACATTGCTGTTTATTTAATTTTAATCATTATTTAGGTATGAACATCATTCTTTTTGTTACCTATGAAGTAATATTATACTTAACAAATAATAATGGAAAAGTTTAAAATTTCATGCAATAAGTCCATTATTGTGTTTTTATTGTAGTCTTTGATTGTATAATTTTTTTTGACTGTTGTTTTGTAATTTCAGATTGTTTTGTCCTGGATATGGAATTGTTGGAGGAAACTTTTTAAATTCTCAACTTTCTAAAGACAATCCATGTTCCTGTTACTTTTTAGATATTGATGGTATCATGCGAAAAATAGTTGTGCCTTTCCATTTAGTTTTAAGGTATGTCAAAACATTACATTAATACAAATACAAATTAAGTATTGTAACTTGAAAAAATACACTTATTTTTTAAATAAGATTTCCTATTATATCTGACTAAAAAGGAAAAAAGTTTGGAATAACAATGTCACATATTAAGTTCAACTAAGAATTACAAAAGCTTACAATTTTAATTCTTGTATAAGTAAATTACAAAAAGAAACCAAAAATAATATAACAAATGAGTCATTTACAAATCTCACATGTTTTAATATTTTCTATTAAAAATTCTTTTCTAAGAACAAACAAATAATAAAATAGAAAGAAGAGCAATCTAAAAAATTAAAAAATAAACTTGTAGTCCTTATCCTTGTAGTCTCATTTCATGCCTTTGAAAAAAATCATATAGTTTTCTTAAATTTAATTTAAATAAAAAATTTTGTTATTAATACTGGTTTTCAAAAATCGTCATTTGAAAATATAATTACATGTATATTTACCCAACTAAAATGCAAAAATAATAAATAAAATAGTATCTTTTTTAATTTGTAAATTTTGACTCCTGGAATTTATTTCTTGAGAATCCGAATAATTATTTATGTAACTTATTTAAACATTAAAGCTACTTGTATCATGAAATATGAAAATTGTATGCAAATTATTAGGAAAATATTTTCTTTTACTCATTAAAAAATATTTTTTACCAAAATGAAAATATGTTGATTCTCTTATTTTCATTAAAAATTTCCTTTCTTTTCTCACTTCACTTGAACAGAATAGTAAAACTAACAAAATATTCTTTTATATTTTCTTTTCAAGAGGAAATTTGTCATTCATTTTTATATTTATCATATTCTATGAAATCACAAAATTGAAAATCAGTATTGTTCTAAATTCCAAAATAGAAAAATAATATTCTTTTTTAGTAAAATAATATATTAAATGTAATCTATTATTGTGCATAAAGTTCTGTTTAAGATTGACTGTCGCTGATAATATTTTGAATGGTTTTCAATTTTAATTTAATATAAAGTTTGAACATATTAAATAAAATGCAAATTTTTTCCAAAATTAATATCTACTCTATTTGAAGAGGCTGCATAAAGTGATATTTTGGTTTGAACAATATTGAATGAAATATTAATTCTGATCTTTAATGATATTTCAAATATTGAATTTCGTACATGACAGCAATTAAATTAATTACCTTTGAATTTACATAATACTCAAGCAAGAAGATTATATGTTTAATGTAAAATATGATTTGTTATGATTTTTTGTTTGTGAATAAAATAGGGGGCATTTTATTGCTAATAATTTCCAATCAATGTCTGTATACTTCTGGAAATCTCCTGGAATTCACTAATGAAAAATGCTTATAATTTTGGTTTCCAAAAACATGGAAATTTTGTAGTTTAAGTTACTGTTCTAAAAAGTGTAAATAATGTGACAAAAAATTTAAACTTCCATTTATAAATTTTAGAAAGTATGAAATAATAGCATAAAATATTTAATGAAAAATGTTATATTTTGATTAGATATCATTCTGAATTTGAAATAAAAACATACTTTAACATAATTTTAATACTAAATCATTCGATATTGTGAAATCTAAAATTTATTTAGTTGGATAAAAGGTACTTTATATTTCATTATTATTCATATTAAAACTGTAGTATTTTTTAATTTTTACCTGGTTTATTGGTTATAAGCATTAAAGTAGATTGTTTTGTTTAAGTTTTTCCTAAAGTGAACTTTATAACTAACAAAATATTTAATCAAATTGTTATTTCAAAGTATTTTTTATTAATTTTACATGTTTTTATAGTGAGAAAAATAGCCGTCGTGCAAGAGATTTACATTTACTTAGAGAGCTAAAATTAACCCTTAAGAATACAACTAAAGGTAATATAGGTATAAAATTTATTAAAATTATTTTTACTTTTCAGAAAGTGGTGTTCTCAAAATACTATTACTTATTTACTTTGCGTAATTATTTATTACAATTGTAGTTTAAGCAAAAGCAGTAATTGTATTTTTAAACTTTCAGTTTTGCATTAAATATATTACATTTTTATCTTTTATCATAATTTATCCACTAATGTTTGCAGCTTTTCTAAAATTTAAAGATAATCAAATTTATGTATGCAAATAAAATTAAATATGCATGTAATTAAATTTTTTTTTATTTCCTGGGCTCTTTAGATTTATTTTAAGAATAACAAATCAATAAAAAATTATAGTGAATAATCACTTTTATAAAAAAAACTGTCTCTGTAGAAGAATAGAGCCTAAGTTTTTTTAATTTCAAAATGAATAGTAATTTTGTTTAATTTGTGTATATAATTTAAGTTTATTTAAAAAAAATTTCTAAATATATTGCTTGTTTACATAACTTTGAAGCTAAATATATAACTATGTTTGAATGGATTGGTTCGTTTCATATTTAAGATTTAAATTACTATAAATATAAAAAGTTTCTAATGTTAACCTAAGTATAATTTTTTTGATTTCCAATTCTTAAGTGAAGGAAATATTTTACAGTAAAATTAATAAAAGAAAAGAATTATCTTGTACCAATTTTTTTATTGATTTTAGTCAATATGAATGAAATAATGAAGAAAAATAAAAGTATTTATACAAAAATAAATTGCTAAGTTAATTATATTGATTATATATATGTGAAGTTTATATATTCAGCATTTTAATTTGTATAGGTAAGATTTTATGCTCTTAGTGAATAATCGAAGACATTTTATGTGTAGTTTTATTTCTTATGTATTGAATTTATCAAAGTTAATGTATTTTTGGTCTTACATTTTTAGAAATGTAAGTATCTAAATAAAAGCAGATGAAAATTGATAGCCATTCCAAACAAATTCAGATTATATTTAGAGAAGATATATAAATATTTGGAATGGGTAATTCAATTTGATGAATATGAATTCTATTCAGACATTCAAGAGTTATAGCACAAACATTTTATTAATGAATTATTTGTACACAATTAACATCTTTTTATTAAGCTTGATACCCTTTTGTTAATTGTTAATTTAATATTACTTTTAAAGATAAAAAGGATATGTTTCCATATAAAAATAATTTTATCGTATTTTCCTACATCAAACTGTACTGCATATAAATGCAGTATGCAAATATGTTTAGAGCCGAGCTGACAGCTGAATGGTTAGCGCTCTTGCCTTCGGTTCAACAGTTTGTGGGTTCGAATCCCACCTTGGGCATAGATGTTTGTAGTGGTTCGGAATCCACTTTAAACCGTAAGTCCCGTTCTAATTAGCCCTTGTGTGCAAAAAATGACTGTTGAGCGAAAAACAAACCAAACCATTAATGTTTAGAAAATTGGAATTTGATTTGTTCGAACAAAATGGAGAAAATTAATGCAATATTTAATTATTATTGATTAAAAATTGTTATTGACATTTAAACATTAACCGTTTAATTCTTAAGCGTAATACACAAACATTTGTCTTGTATGCTCTCATTAAATCTAAAATGCATTCAAAATTTATTTTGCAAATATTTTTAATCAAAAAGTAATATAAAGTTTTTTACTCTTATTCTTGATTTGCTTATTATATTAACTTTTTTTATGTCAAGAATATACACTTTAATTATTTTAGATTTATTTTATTTTCTATTGTGTTGGTTAAAAAAATGATTTTAGTTATTTTTCATGTTGTTCTCATATTTAGTTAAATTAAAAATATATATTGACTTTTTTTGAATTTTAATTTTGATTCATTATATTTATAATGTATATAATACTTGTCATAATGAAAATTTAAAGTTAAGGAGGAAAATTAATAATCACATAATGATTTTAAGAAATGAATTTTTTCTAGACTTTTATCCCCTCTCATATTCATAGTCTAATAATCATTTATCTATCCAAATATTCAGATAATATTTTAAATATATTTTTCTTAAAATCGAAGTTTCGTGTATTTTAAGGAGTCACATAACATAATTATTATGAATAAGTTATGACTTATATAATTCACATTGGAATTGTTGGAGATTGAACTAAATGAGCTTTGTTTTATAAGATATAATTTTTTAGCATTATATCTTTCTTGAGCAATAACTTTTGCCATTGCATTGCTGAAGTACAAATTACTTTTTGAATAATTCTGAACCTAGAAAAAATAAAAATACCTTATACAATAGTTGTTTGATCTGTAAATTATTTATTTTGAAAGAATGCATAGCAGAAAAGTTAAAAATTAGTAGTTGAAAAATCCAAGAAATGAAAGGAATAAGAAAAGATTTTGTATGTTAAATTTTTCTTGCACTCATTTGTATTAAACGTAGTCTTAAATTATAATAAAATGAAATCATGTGTGTATTTGCCCAAACACTTTTTCTGCATAAATTATGCTTCATTTTATCAAATATTTAATGTATTTTAATGCTTTATAATTTGGTCTGTAAAATGAATTTATAATGGACAGTAATTTGAACAATCCACCATATTGGCAATGTTACTTTTCAATAGAAATTTGCTGTACATTTACTTACTTATTGTAGATATTTATTTTACAATATTACTGTAGATATACTGACTTATTTATTGTAGATATAATAGCTTGACATAAAACAACTGAGTTATTTACTGTTATTGTAATTTCATGCTTGCTCATAATAAGAGCCACTATTTGAGTATAATCTTAAGGGAATATTTCATTGCCTCTGTTAGCTTGCAGATTTTAAATCTTTTTCTTTTTCCTTCAATTTTCCGATGGCAGTAGGGTTATGATGTACAATTGCATTTGTCACATTAATCTTTTCCACCATTAAATGAATATTTTGAAAGTTTTTTTTTCAAATATCTGATATACAAATAATTTCTGGTTTCTATTATATAATTTTTTTGTCGTGTAAGTATGACAAAAGTTGAATAATTTTTTTTCTCGTGTAATTGAAAGCAAAGGATCCATAATTCTTTTAATTTCTCTTTTGATGTTCAAATTTTTATTTTATACCGTCTTTTTGTAATTCATTTTGTCCTTAAATGTAGAAAAGAATCATACAATATTTCTAGTGATTTTTATTTTTTTATTTTATGTAATCAATTAAAACAATTTTATTTCAGTAATAAGCTTAATGTCATTGTAAGAATAAACATTTAGAGATATTTTCATTTAATAAATTGTGATCATAAAAATGTTATTAACCAATTAATAAATTTATTCATTTACATATGGTATTGTTTTTCATCAGAAAAATATGGTTGAATATTAATATACTACTTAAATAGATAAAAAAATCAAGTCAGTATTTAAGTTGTATATATAATTTGTTTGATAAATAAAATTCTTATATATTTCCCAAAATTTTGTTTTAAAATTTAAATTATTTTTAAATATAAAAATAGTAAATATGTATGCACATTGTTAATCTTTAATGAAACTAAAATACATACTTAAGAAGAACTTCATTTTAAATTTTTACATTATTTTTAAGTTTTGAGTGATGTATAAATATTTTGATTTTCATAGAATTAATATGTGGTAAATGTAATTTTTAATAAAAGCATTTCTGTGTAGTTTATTCATAGATGAAAAATATTAAATAAATAAACTAATTAAAAATAATTAATAATAAATTAAAAATGATTGAATTTTTAAAAAAATTGTAAAATGAAAGTGAGGAGAAACGAAGAAATTGTTTATGAAGAAGGGAAAAAAGATGATTTAAATTTTAGTGAATTTTTCTTCATCAAAATAAATATACAGTAATTGTTAAAAATTTTTATTTAATGTATTTTTTGCTATTTTCTTTAGGTAAAGCTTTTGAAATTATTAAAATATTACGAGATATGAGGAATTCCAGTACTAGAATTCAGGTAAATATTTTGTATCATTTATGTGTATTAACAGATATATTATAACCAATAACTTATAAATGATAATTTTAGTATCACCTATAAAAAATAGTTCTTTTTATGGTTATAAAGAATATGTATAAAGGGTGTGTTATTTTTGGCAGAATGTACTTCTTTAGATACTCTTCCAGTTTGTATGAGTCAGTACAAATAACTTTGATGAATGTATGGAACTTCTGTATAAATTTTCAATTACTTTTCCAGTGATGAGAGTGAATTTATTAGTCAAAAGAACTAATCATCAACAGTTTAATGATTTAAATCATATTTGTGAGATCTATATTTTTTAAATTTATATGTAGATAAATATGTCATTTTAAACTTTAAAGACATGTCCAGTAAAATTTGTTACTAAATATAATAACAATTCTATTTATTGATAAAATATTGTATCTAAATACTTAAATTCTGATATTGTTGTACAAACACTGATATGAACAGTGATTTTTCATCTTAGAAAGTTTGTGGAACTCAAATCTATATTTTTAATTCTAAGAATGATTCCAAGTTCTCATCGACTAGATAACTTATCAATTTATTGTTGATAAGTTTCATCATTGAAAATGATTGTTCATTTGAATATCTAGGCTCAAATATGGAAAAAACAGCAAACATTAATTTTTCAGGTAATTGTATGAATCGAGAATTCTATTCCATGTTCCAAAAAACAATGTATCATCCTTTTGCAGTTCTTCCGCCAAGCTGGCAGCTGAATGGTTAGCGCTCTTGTCTTCGGTTCAACAGTTCGTGGGTTCGAATCCCACCTTGGCATGGATGTTTGTAGTGGTACGGAATCAACTTTAAACCATAGGTCCCGGTCTAATTAACCCTCTTGTGAAAAAAAAAAAGACTGTTGAGCGACAAACATTTTGCGACATTTTGCAGTTCTTTCAAAACAAACCATTTGCTTAAGAATTAAGTTTGCATTTTTTTCAGTGTTTGTATATCAAAGCTAAGACATTTTAATTTCAAGCTCCATAATTATTTGTTTTCTAAATTGAGCAAACTGATTTCTAAGGTGCCAACATTAAAGATGAAATTTTAATTCTGTTGCAATAATTTTTCTTTTATTTTTCTTACAAGAATGTTTTATTGTTTCTGAACTACTCACAACTAGTGAAAAAATGCTTCTCTTATTTTAAGATTGTTTCAAAATACTAAATCTCAATCTCAGATTTATTTGTTACATTTATCTTGGAAAGTGTATTTAAATTTATGTCTTAAAATTTTGTGCCAAGAGAGGCAACTTATTTTGCGATGAAATTATTTTTTGTAACATAGAAAAAAAATGGCATTTCATTTCCTCTGGTGTTTTGATTAGGTTGATTTAGATGAAACAACATCTACCATAAATACAAATTTTAGATCTGATTATCTCTTCGTTCTGAATAATAGATGCCTTTCCCAGAAAAAAAGATAAGAGAAATGTTTTAATATCTATTGAAAAGGATGAGGAAGGATTTAAATTGTTTCCTCATGATAAGTAACTTTGTTATTAAGCAGGGCATCTGTATTTACTCTTTCTTTCAACAAATTCTTTAAACTGTGATATTTAAGAGCATTAGCTATAATGGAATTGGTGATCTCAGTCACCAATTTCATAATTTAGTAAATTTCTTCTAGAAAATCTGCTTAAAGTACTTTTTGTGATGAGTGATACAATGGTGAACAACAAATAATTGACTTTTTTCTTTTAAAATAGAAACAAACCTGTTTTTTTTATGGTAGTCTTATTTTTCCTTGTCTGTTGTGATTGCAAAAGTTTTTCCAATAAAATGTTTTCCAATGCATCTAATTACCTAATTTGCTACATCCTCTTTATGTGTTTGACCTGAGAGTAGCTATAATTTTGAAGTTTTTCTTTGGGAACTTGTAGATGAAATGAATAAAACATAAGTTAAACATACACTATATATTATTGCAACATTTGTAAATTGTTATTTATAAGGCTGACACTAATTTAAAAGCTTCAACTTGCTGGTTGGTTATATTCAAAGACATTTTTACTGTTCTGTTTTTCTTTACATCCATATTAGAAAGAATAAATAAAGCATTTGTTGCCCATTCATGGTTTGTAAACCTGACTAGGTGACTAGTACTTTCATGCATTAAGATCCTGACTGACTCATTGCTTCATAATAAATTGCCTGACTGACTGTCTTGCAGAAATATTTAAATTCATTCAACATGTACATGAATTGCCTGCCATTTTTGGAGATTGAGAAACCTCATTCATAAAATGAGTACATTACACCAAGCCAGGTACACATTCATAAACATTAGTGTTAATCTTATCAGTATAATTATGTTGAAATCAGTGCAAAATGCCTCATTTATCAGTACATGTAAAATTCTTATTATAATCAGTACAATGCTAAAATTTTAACTTGACACAGCAAATGTGAAAACCAAATTTTGTATCAGAATTCCTGGATTTTTAGCTTTCAGCCATTTCTAGTTTGAACTCTTCATATTATATACAACCTAAACTTTGTCTGTGTATTTTATGTTGACGAAGTTTATGTGATAAGAAATTTTTTAGTTTGGATACTGGAAAAAACTAAATTTGAAAGATTTAGAAGCTAAAAATTTTGATGCTTTGTCATCAAATATTTTATTACTTATTTTTATGTTACTTTTTTACGTTACTTATTTTATTTATTAAACTGTTATTGTGTGGTATATTAATTCAAAGCATTTCATTAGTTAAAACTTGTTGTGTTACAATTAGTAGTTTCATGCATAATCAAAATGCTGAAATTGCTATAAAAAGAATTTCCTATAAATGGCATTGTTGGACATGCTTTCATGATTGTGTAAATTATAACCTTTATTTCAAGATTTTATTGTTTTTACTTGGGCCCCTGCATGTACTATTTTGTAAAAAGCTACACTTAGCAGCCAAAAAGACATTTTTAGCTCATGAGCCAGTTATTTTATCATTATATTGTATGATTTAGAAAGTGCAATTTTACTGGAATGGCATTTGTATTTCTTTTATATGGTGCATTTTACTATTATATTAATGATGAATACTGTGAAAATATTCCAATCTTCCTCTGCAGAATTTATTGTGTTTGTATCCATAAAATTAAAATTTTCTATTTACAACCTTATGTATAAAACATATTTTTTAGATTGAAAAATTAAATTGGTATTTTTTAAACTTCTCAGAGGAGTAATTGCATATAATTAACAAAAATAATGAAAGTGGTTTCATGTTATTAATGTAAATGCAAAACTTTTTTGTCACATCTAAATGCAATGGAACTTATTATGTTATTACTAATTATGTTATCTGAAATTTATATTAAAGTAAATTAATACAAATGATAATAAGAGTTTAGAAGTAATTTGTTCTTTATTACTAATTATGTTATCAAGAAACAAATATATCTTTTAAAATTTTCATTTAATGATATAGTTTTAAAATGTAAATGAATATTATGATCTTTAAAAAGGATAATATCTTTTATTTAATTGCAATTCATTCTAGAGTTTTAGTTAGTAATTTTTTCAAATTTCTTTTAGTACTTTTATTATTTAAAATTCTATTTCAATCATTTTATACATATTTGTACAAGGATGGGATAGGAATGCATTTTTCTAATGTCTTTGATTATAAAATAGAAATTAATATAATCTGTGTAATTTTTTTAATTTCAATGTTCTTTTTTTATTTATTTTAAGCATTCTTTGAATCTAATTTTATCTTCAAATTTGTGTTAAAGAAGTTTTACATTTTAGGCCTTAGAAAACATTTTGAGTAGTCGACATTCATCTGTAGGTTTAGTGGAAGAAATAGTTTCTGCTTTACAAAGTTATCTTATGAAACAAGGTAAGTAATTTATATTTGCTTGAGAAATATTACATTATAATGTTACATATTTTTTAGTTTTTATAATTAAATTTTGGTTCTACATTACCTTTCAATATAGATCCTCTTCAAACAGATCATGAGACTAAACGCTTACAGCAATGCTGTGTAAGATTGTTGCAATTAGTAAAGCTATACACTACTTTAAGTGAAATTAATTCCAAGTCCACCAACATTACCCCATCATCACTTGATACAACA
Source organism: Latrodectus hesperus (assembly GCA_037975125.1). Classification (NCBI taxonomy): domain Eukaryota; kingdom Metazoa; phylum Arthropoda; class Arachnida; order Araneae; family Theridiidae; genus Latrodectus; species Latrodectus hesperus. The sequence goes on from CM075861.1 coordinate 1,426,103, forward strand.
ATTGATATTCAAGTAAATATTAATTTTATTCTGTGTGTGTCACTCATATTTAGCTTTATATTTCCTTATTTTTATGCAATATTCTTATTACATTCGTGTTTTTAATTTTTTAATGGCTTTATTAATATTTTATGGTTTTACCCCTTAACCATCTGAAGTACTGTGAAGAATCTTTAAAAAGTGCTTGTAGTGGCAAAATAGTTTGTGCTTTCACTGCAAATCTAGTTCATCCACTCTAAGCACTTGCCCTCTAATTCAGGATGAAAGGTATAGCCGCTTTTTCCTTGACCACTTCAGAGTAATGCCATTTTGATGAATGATTTACAGAGGGGTCATCCATCGACTTATATCACCCAAAAAAACTAAAACATGTCTGTAGTTTACTTTGTGAATGTTCTTTCTGGTCTGAAATTTTTACTATTATTTGTTGCAATTTTTTTACCACACTCAATATAAAATTATTTTTCAAGTACTTTCATATTTGAAAAATAAAATTATTTTTCAAATTTTTTCCACATTTATATTAAACTAAAAGTTTAATATATTTATATTTTTTATTAAAAATTTATATTAAACTAAAAGTTTAATATAAATCTAAATAATTTTAATCATTCAAATGCTTAAAAATAGAAAAAAATGTATGATAGTAATAATTATTGAAGGTTATATTCTGTTGCATTCTGAATCTCAATATATTTGGAAAATTCATTTGAATTATACATGACTGTTATATTATACTTTCTTCTACTTATATTCTACCTAATCTTAAATGAAAGGAATTCATATTTATATCTTAATTGTGAACTTGATAGAATAGAAATATGTGACTTCATGACAAATTTAAAATGTAAGAAATAAGAGATACATAAAATTTGAAATAGAGTTAAAAAATTTAATTTTAAAAATGGCTAATTTTTCTTTAAAATTATATAGGTATAATAAATTATAAATTGACTGAGATTGCTTTAGCGTTACAAAAAGATTTAGTGTTATAATATTTTATTCATTTGCAATTAATCTTTATAGTAATATTTTTGTATTTTATTACATTAAGGACATTATTTGTATTAGATCATATATTTTATTTGTAGAATATTTAATCCTTGTAATCTCTCAAATTTGAATTAATTTCATAAAAATTTTTCATAAAAAATTTAAGATATGGTAATAATCATTTTAAATATTTGATTGCATTTATGAATTATCAATGACAAATAGAAAATCCTACTTTTAAACAATTTACTTACATCACTTGAATTAAATAATTTATTTTCTCATTTATATTTTTTGTTTTTCTCGCTAATAATGCTAAAAATTTTTTTGTCAATTTATTTGCACGTTTTTTTATGTAAATGAAATTAAAAATAAAAATCATGTGAGATACATATTTGAATTATGGATATAGTTCCTCGATCGAATGAGATATGTTTCTCAAAAATTAGCAATATTTTCTCATTTAAGACAAGCAAACATAATTTAATTTCTGAGAATAAATATAAATGAAATAACAGATTTATACACATATAAAGACAAAAATTACAAATATGCTTTGGAATATTTGCGTATAACTATTTGGATAAGATTTATTGAAAATCACTTTTGTCTCTTTCACGGATTGAAAATTTATAATATTTCATAGGCAAATGTTTTTCAAATGGAATCACATCCATTATATTATATATGTTATCAATTCACAATTTTCTCAGAAAACTTGTACTGATGCACAATATTGATTAGTTCTGAATTTGTAATCTAAATCTTTCCTTTTGTTAACTGAGTATAATTAGTAAGATTAGTCTATCCTTTTCAGTCTTTTGACACTATGTTTGTTAGTAATTTAAACATAATAATATGTACATCATATTTATTATTTACTTTTTTTATTTACTTATTTCAGAATTTAGTCTCCTTTAACATTCCAATAGTTATTTTTCTTCTCATATTCCTCAATACCTAGTATGATTGCTTAAGTTTATTGTTACACATTTATGAAACATACATAATAAATAAGGACTATGTTATGTTTTTTTTCATCTGATAAGTTTTCAAAATAAAATCTTAAGAAATTATCTATGACGTTAAGGATTTAAAGTTTTAGTAAGATGTTTCTAATACAAGAAATAGATAATTTTATAATATAATTATTTATAACAAATAAAAAGACGATATCTTTACAAAGAGATATATTTTATGAATATCTACTAATTTAGTCAATATAATTAAAATATTGGATTAATCCAATTTTAGTTACATATTTTTATTTAATAATGATTAAATAAAAAAAAACAAATTTAAATACTATACTTACAAAAATATTTTTTTTAGTTCTTTCATTAAATTTTGCATATTCTATATTACAGAATATATGTATTTCATTAAAGAAGAAAAGTTACAAAAGAATTAAAAGTTTAGAAATGAAAATATTAAAATATTTTTGTAAATAATTACTTATATATTTTTGTATTTTTAACAAAACTTTATGTACAATTAGAAATGGAAATCATTCTATTTAAAACATTTAATATAAAAACATTTGTAGAATAAATATTCTGAACAAGAAAATCATTTGTATTCTACATCTTATCCCTTAGCATTTTCCTGGTTATTTAAATTAATCTTTTCAAATTATGTAAATCTGAATGAATGCATATTTAAAAAAAAAATTCTTTGATATGCATTGAGGCAAAATTAAAAGAAAAAAATTAGTGTTACTTATATATATATATATATATATATATATATATATATATATATATATATATATATATATATATATATAATATGTTATAGATCACTTTAAAATATGATCAATCAAAATAAGTAATTAAAGTGATATGTACTGTATTTTTAAACTGCAATAGTTTAGAATGTTTTAAACTATGAACCACCGAAATGTGAATAAAAGTAGAAAAATGTAGTGCAATTAAAACCATTTATAACTATATCTTCCCTTGAAGTAGGTTTATCGCCATTTTTGAATTAACACTCACATTAGTTAAATGAATAGTGATCGTCCAGCTAGTGAGTTCCTAAGCCCTGATTTCACACACAATCTATCAAATCTGGAGGTTGAACTAGAAGCTTTGCAGTGAAGTCTGTTGGCCCTTCCAAGGAGCTCAAGATAGCCAGTTAACACAGAAATTGTTGCCGGATTTAGCTCGGTAGCAGGTTAAGGGGTTAAGAATTGATTGAAAGATGGAATAAATATTGATTGTTATGTAATAAATATTTTTTTTAAATAAAATAGTTCTAATTTAATTGTTTTTATTTCAGTATAATGTAATTCTATTTTGTCTTATAATATGTGCAAATAAATATTCAGGTTTTAAGAAAGTCAGTTTCTTAAAACCTGACTTGATTTCTTAGAAACACAAATTTAATTTTGTTAATGTAATGCTAAAATTGTTTAATAAGTTTTATATTAAGTTAAAGAATTTTCTGCATTAAATAAAATAGTTTTAATATAACTCCTTGGATAAAAATTTAATCAATTTTATTCAATATAAAAAAATATTTTTTATTTGATTAAACAAATGCATTGAGAATTATGAAAACTGATATATTTTTTGTCTTATTAATTTTCAATTTGATGTTCATATGTTAAAAAGCTAATTTGTTATTTAGTTTAGCTCTTTTCAACTCTATTTTGATGTATTTTATTCTTTATTAATATTATGATGATCAATGGAATGAAAATAAATTCCATTTTCAGATGTATTCATCCAGTTTGTGCATTTCTGAATTTGAAGTAGGACGCATTCTTTCATTAGTAACACTCCATCAAAATGTTGTTCCCGTTTTAAAAAGACAAGTACGATTTACTGATGACAGTGCTACAGAAATGTCATTCCCTGAATTTATCAGTTGCTTTATTATTCATGATGCTCACCTTGTAAAACAAGAGACCAAAACAGGAGAGGACTTACTTCTGAATAATTTACCAGTAGATCTAATTCCTGATATATCAGGCAAACAAATTGAATCATTAGGTAAGATTTTAGAATTTAATAAATTTTTGATGATTTCTAGGAAAAATGTTATTTTGTATTTACTTTTTCTTCAGTATATATATATATATATATATATATATATATATATATATATATATATATATTTTAAAATTTTTATTTAAATCTTTAATTTATTGCTTCTCTTTTTAATGTAAAGCATCTTTTGTTGAAAAAATTAACATCAAACTATATTCCTTTAATAATAGAGAATTTGATTTCTTCAATATTGCTTGACAACTTTCATTTTGTGGCACTAGTGAAACTTTTATGCCAAAACTTCTAAATATTTGAAGCAAAATTTCAGTTAAAATATTTATGAATTATGGGGATGTAAAAATTATTACAATCGTTTTATAAAATAATAGAGATCTAAAAAATTTAGTAATTTTTTTATTTGAAATTAATTTTTTAATAATTTTTTAAGTAATTATATCAATATTTTTAAATTTTTATGCTGTTTAAAAGAAATTATTTTTCTTAGTTTTTTCGATTTTAGTATTTAAAAGACTTCAAATATTCTTTACTTAATTGCTTTTACAAATGTAACTGAATGAATGGAAGTTTTACTTCCATTCATTCAGTTACATTTGTTGGTTATCACCTTCCAACAAACTTATTTATATATTTTTTATAAATTGTTCAAATCATATAAAATTCTTTGTTCTACTTATTTTTAGTGTGTTTATCATTTCATTAAATAAAGTAGCTATTACATTAATAAATTATTATTATAAAGCTAAATTTTGTCGCTATAAAAATTTAATTTTCTTATGTTTATTAAAAAAATCTTTCTAATATATTTCTTTTGAATTTTCTTATTGCATCATCCTGACTATTTAAATTAGAAGCATGTACATGTAACATTTAAAAAATTGTTAACATAGTATGATCTATAAAATAACCTTTTAGGATTTAGTTTAAAAACTGATAAAGTTCCTTTTTTTATTTAAAATTTAATACAGTTTCTCACAAAATTGTGATTTATTTATAACGTTTTTGATGAAGCATGTAAATGTTTTATTTTTTCTGCTCTGTGACATGTATTAAATTTTAACAAGAAAAGTTATACCACTTAGATGATAAATGAACAAAGAAAAAGAAATTTCTTAACTACTTATAATGATTATTTTTAATTTTTTCTGAGAAGTAAAAATGCTATCATGTTATTCAAACTAAAATAATTTATTGAAGTACTACACTAAAATATAATTTTAGTAATTTTTAATAAATTAAGAAATTTACTCATGAGGTAAAACTGAAATTTATCAATTTTAAGTGAGAATAAAAAATAGTATATAATTTTTAATTATAACACATGGACTTTTAAAATAATTTCTGTGAGTCATATCCAGCTGAGAATGAAAATCAAGAAGTTCCGCAAATTACTGATTTAATTCTTAAGTCTTTTTTGAAAACTTTTAACTATACCTCAAAAACATAGATAATAAAAACATAAACAAATTTATTAGAGGTAATCAGTTTAATTTTTTTTAAAAACTTATTACTTCTTAAATATTGTCAATTTTTTTTAAAATTTATATTCAGTGTATTTTTTATAATGAGATTTGAATTTTTTTTAAAACTATAATCAAGTGGGTGAACATGGATATTATATCACATATTAATACTTATAACATACTAATTTTATATTTTTTAAAATTATAAAATTTATAGCCAAAAAGCATTTGTCTATTAATTCACATTTTGTGTATATTTTTTTCAATTCATTACTGTATGTTGTGTATACTACAAAATTTAAAATAAAATTCAAAGCATATGTTATGCCTCACTCAAGTTTTCACTCACTTCAGGTTTTACTGTCAAAGATGTCATTTATAAAATTTTCATTCCCTTTGCATTTTGTTTGATCTTTATATATATATTTTATGTATTGATTTAAAATTAATACTATTATCATTTATGTAATTTATTTATTTTTAAGAATAAAAACATGTTTCAGGGTAGTGTTGTTTTATCTGAGTTAATTTATTTGAATTTCTTTTAAATTTCAGCTATTTATTTATAAAACTTTCCATATCAACAAAATTGTTTTTTTCCATATTTTTTAAATGCTGTTTCTGTTATATTATCATTTGAATTTTGTCAATCAATCATCTACTTTCTATAAATTTCTCTTTTAACTTTTTCTTTTTAAAGCAATGTGTTAGTTAACTTATATTGCTCTCCTTATTCAAATCAATTTCAGTTCTAACTTTTGAAATCATTCTCAGAATTTTTATTCTGTTTGAAATTACTCTTTCTCTTTTATATTTCCTGTAAGTATTTATTTTCATTCATTCAAAGCTGATTCAAAATTTTTCTTGAGTTAATTGCATAAATTTAGTTCATAAACTTACAATGTTAACAATATTTCTTGTTGATAAGTCATATTTTAAAAGGAAATCTGAATCTTTAAACACATTTTTTTTTCAATTGAACTAAATCTTAATTTTTCCCAACTAAACATGATCAATAAATTGTTTTCTTGTTAAGAGACTTACCTATGTGAGACTGTTTACACATGAATGTAAATGAAGAAATACATATGAAGTTAATAAGTTTTTACTGCAAAAATGTCAATAACAAAGCAAATAATTATTAAAAATAGTTTTATTTATGGCAATAAAATAGCTGTTAGGGAAACCCAATTTAAGTTTCACTTAAATTGATCACCTCACCTCGTGTGATAAATCTGGACAAATAGTTTATTTAAGTATTAGTCCAAAAAAACTTAATCAGGAATCATTTGAAAGATAATACATTACTCATTTTTGTCTCATGTTTTATTGAAAGAAAATGTAGTAATATAGCTTATAGGATTGCTATATGTAATATATAGCAATATTTTCTGCTTTTCACGAGTGTAATAAGAAAAAAACATGGCTTTGCAAATAAAAGTAATGCATTTCAAACATTTAGTACATGTGTATTATCTTATTAACCATTTCCATTAAATACGAGAATGCTGCCAAGTACCACATAAACAGCCAACAACAGAAAAATGTTTTTGCATATACTAGAACACGTTAATGTTACAATATTTTCTTATTCCTGAAAATTGTCTGAAATTGATGAATTGAAAGCTGGAAAATTTGATCATTTTAATGCTCATTACTGCTATAATTTTGTCCATTCTCATTCTTTTACTTATACTTAAAATTAATTAGACTAATGAGGTTGGCAATAAAGAACAGCAAGGAATGGTGAAATTATATTTTGAGATTTATATATATATATAATATCTCATGGTGTTGTATTCATTTATATATTTATTTATTGTGCTTTTAAATAGCATGAAACAGTTTTGGCCACAGATTAATATCATATTTTGTTTGGTTATAATTATAATTTAACTCTGTTTATTTTGATAAAATAGTTTTCTTAATTTCATTATTTAACCGTATTTTTAGTCATTTCAACTGCTGTTTTTTTAGACTTGGTGACTATTTTTTGAGTAAAAGATCAATGGGTTAATAAATGTAAAGAAAAATTTTTAGCTCCATAATTTATTTAAATTGTAATTATTTCATTCTTCTTAACATATGTACAATTTTCCACTATGTCAGTAAGAGCATAAAAAATATGGCTATCATGTGTTAAGATTGAAAATTCTGCAATATTATGTAAACAATTAAGTATTTTGAAATACATTTTTTAGACTTGTAATATTATAAAAAGAATTTACTTTTTGTTTGATTATTGTGAAACTAAAGTAATTATATACTATGTTTCATTTGTTACAAATTACTTGTAATTTTTATTAAACCAATATTAAAGAAATGCAATAACTATTAAACTATGATCATATATGTTGCTTATAATTTATTAAAAGTCAATAACAAGTCTAGTTTAAAGGAAACATAATATTTCATTGAGAAAACATTGTAAATATTAAGATACTCCCTTCGTATGAAGCACTCTTCTCTCAGTATTACGTTTACTATTTATTAAAAAACATTCTTCTACACATCAATTTTTAAAATTCAATCATGTTAAAAATTGATGTGTTGAAAAATTAGAATTATTTCATAATACTTATAAGTAATATTATATTTCATAATATATATTTGTGATTTGATCACATACTTTTTACTCAGTTATTTTTTTGCTTGTTAGTTGCTCTTTGTTTTTGCTAAATTTTTGTTGTTATGCACATGTCCTATCTTTAGCAATGCTAAATCAGGTCTATGAAATTTGTCACTCTAAGAAAATCTAGCACTGAATTAGAATCAAATCTGGAAAGTCCCAGACAGTCTGGAATATGGTCAGGAGTGGCTTGATGTTCAGCACACTTCAAACAGGCTGGGAAAACATTTTTCCCATGAGAATAAGGTATAGATCTCAAGTGTTCATTGATTAGCCTGGTGATGGCCGTCTTGTCTTGCCTACAACACTTGGGTGATAACATGTTCCCAGGGCACGTTCCCTTATACCATTGGTGAGCTGGTAGAATTGTTCAAGAAGCATTAACAACTTTTTTAGCTCTTGAGAGCAGCTCTAAATGAGTCATGACTCATGTATGTCTGATGGTCCATGAGCACTTACTTTAGCCAAAATATCTGCTGCCTCATTACCATGTATTTCAACATGGTAAAGTATCCATTGAAAGTACATATCATGAGAGGTTGAAAGATTCACCATTTTGCTAATAATTGCTTTTCCTATACTATCATACACTTTATGCCAATTTAAAGATGCTGAATAGAGCTTTGGCTGTCAGATAGGTTCTAAATGGCAAACGAGCTGGTAGAGATCATAATCGAGTTCAGCTCAATATCAATGGCAGTCAGCTCACTTCTAAAAACTGATCAACTGTTCGAATTTGTCCTACTTAATTTTGTAGTGCATTCTTTTAGTAAGATATGTCACTCTCTTAATTTTTGTTTTTTCCATTACCTTTATCTCTTCCCACCTAACTTTCATAAAAACTTCAGTTATTAGTTTTATGTTGATCTATACTTTCTTCATTGATAACGTTACTTTGCATTTCTACTCATTTCATTGGTAACTTTGCATTCTTTCAAATGAAATGCTACAGGATGTGCAAATAATTTTATTTACAAAAATATCTAAATGAAGGAAAGAATTTATGTATAACGTTAATGTGAGTGAGATAAGTGGAGAGCCATGGATGTCTCCTTAGATCTTTATATCAGCAAAAATATATGCATTCTTAAATAGAATACTTCAAAAGTGTATTGAAATAAGAAGGATAAAATATTTCAATGGTTCAAATTATTACCAGTGTTGCCATTTTGATTCCAGATCAATTTTTAAGTTTTTACCCCATAATTCATGGTTCATGCCTGAAGCAAAACAATTTAATGCAAAACATTTAAATGTTTTGCTTTAAAAGAGGCTTGAACCATGGGTTATGGGGCTATAACCTAAACCTACTAAATCCATGGAGTTTCATTTATAATTTCATGAGCTTTTAAATGATACTGTTCTTAATAAAAAAAACTAAAATTATCTCATATCTATTAGCCAAGTTAACAGCTGAACATTTGTTCTTGACTCGGATTCCAAATCTCGGGATTGAATGCTACCTAGGACGTGGATATTTGTAGTGGTTCAAAATCCACTTTAATCTGTAGATCACAGTCTAATTTGCCCTTATGTGCAAAAAATCAATGAGTGACAAACAAACTGAATCCTGCCATTTGGGATGATTAATATTTTCGTTGAATATTTTTAAACTCCTTTAATTTTATGACTGAACTTTTTCCTTAAATTTTATGTACTTAGTTAAATTTTATCTACTATTTTAAAGTAAAGTGTTCATCTAAAATGTATAATATTTTTATAAAAAATAAGATAATACTATCATATCATATACAAAACTTAAGTTCAATCTTGAAATTAAGAGGGTTATAAAATATTCTGAAAAAATATCAAACAGCTACCATCTTTGCTATCTTCATTTAGGTTTAGCTGATAAAAATAACTTTTGAAACTGCATTATTTAAAAAAATCTCTTAAAGGAGGTTTTTGAACTCCAAAAGATGATCTGGAATCAAGATCGTAGTTTAGAGATGACACTTTGAACTATTAGAATATTCAACCATGCTGCATTTCAAACCCTTTATTGAAGTATGCTATTTAGAAATATAACATAATTGTGCTGTAATCAAAGATCTGTAGAAGAACAACTTCAGTTATTTACTTTCCTTTTTGTGAAAAATAAAATAATCATTTTATTTTTCATTTTTCCATTTTTTATAAGTGGAACATTCTACTTGACCATTATCTCAGCAGTAGTAAATTGAATACACAAACAAAAACACTCAAGTAATTTAACAAAATGTATGCAATCACATGACAATATTAATAACTATCTTAAATCCTTGGAATAATCCAATTTCCTTCTAAGGAATATGAAAAAACTGTCACAAACAGAATTTGTTATTCTTTCATGGATTATTACTGAGTTTTGTTTTTCACCAATGAATCTTCCATTGGTATCATTTGTTGTTAATGAAATTGGTTATAAATTATTTGCTTCATAATTTCATTTTTATTTGAGTATATGCTTTTACATTTTCAAGTTAAAGAAATCAACCATTGTTTAATTATACTTCTTTTTTGCAATATCTTACACAATTTGTGAACACAGATATTTTTATGTATTATAGGTGGATTCATATTTCACTCATCAGTTCATGTTGGTTCATATTTTAGCACTCTGCAAGTTGCCTTAAAGGAAAGTGGAGTTCTACCTGAAAAGTTACTTGTGAGTTTCTTATTCTATTATATTATTACAAAACAGAATTCAAAAAGAGTTATTGAGGAAATCAGAGAAAAATATGAGGAGTTATTAATGATTCAATAAGTTTTTTAAAATCTCATTTCTATTTGTAATATATCTCAATCTAGACACTTGCTGATAGGCATTATCTGTTATACAAACCATTTCAACAACTTGCTTGCCAAATAATTTTATAATCGACATTGAACATGAGAGATGCTGTCAAACCTAATTATATATATAGTTGTACATATCTCTAGTTCTGTTGAATGTACTAAAATTAATGCATTTGCATATCACAGCAAGTTATATATATATATATATATATATATATATATACTATATATATATATATATATATATATAGTAGTATATATATATATATTATAACATCTTTGCACCAGGTTAATAATGTATCTCTGAGGATCATGCCAAAATTTTACTCAAATTCATATTTTTAACAAGAGTTATAAAAATCCATTTTAAAAATATCAAATTATAAGTATTTCATCCTTTTAAAATTTGATTTTTTTAAATAAAAAATTAAGTCTGTAGATTAAGGAGAGGAAGAAAACTGCCCAATGCAATATTTGGTAGTCTCTGATACTAATTTTTGATTTAAGCTGGAGATGAGAAATTGAACAAACTAATTATAAACAAATAATAGTATAATTGGATCAACAGATAAAAACAGGATTTTAATTTATGAAGATCAAATAAAGATTATATAATTATCAACTCATTAAAAAGTAAGTAGTTTAATTTTTTTTTGAATGGCTTAAAAAGTGGAAAATAAAAAAGTGTCTAATTATTTTCAGTTGAATGAATTTGATACAATATGACATTTAACCAAACACATGTAAAATTTCCTTGAAATATTTATCTTTATATTAACAAGTATTTTCAAAACACTTGTCATTAAATTTAATGTTTGATTAATTCTATTTTTGAATGTATTTGTTATTTCAATAATTATCTATATTGCAGTGATGTTCTTTTCCATACTTTTTGCTTGTTTACTTTTAGATACTTTTGCTAAAACATTGGGTGTCCGATGCAGGATTTTGTCCAAGTGCTGATAAATGGATTAATTTGCAACAAGTCATGAAACATATCAGTTCTTTGAGTGGTATAATAAATATTTTTTTTTTACAATTTTATAAAAAAAATTACATTTTATTTATTTTATGACAAATTCTTATTTAGAATAATTCTTCTATTAGATCCAAAATTAGTGAGTACAGATTCTGAACATGTATCACCTTGGTGGGCCTCAGTACGTGACGCTTTGCACAGAGCAACTGGCAATGTCGCAGCGTACATTGGTGCTATAGTGGCTAGATCGGTCTCTGTCATTATGGCTGCTTCTTTCAGTGTTGAACACAAAAAGTCTAGTGGAGAGAAAAAGAATGCTGACCAAGAACACGAAGAAAGTGGAGAAAGTGATTGGGAATCAGTGTCTTTGGATTTAGAACATTGGAATCTTTTAGTTAAACAGTTGGAAGATGTTTTGATGTTAAACATATTACTGAAGAGTCAACCTTATGGCAAATCTACTGTTAAAGATACTAACATATCTATTGAATCTATTCTTTCATCAGGACAAGGTATTTTCCTATTAATTATAATTTTGTTTAAGAAATAAGTTGTATTTCAACTATGATGAAAGACTTATTCAAAGTAGTTGTACTGAATATTCAGATATTATTTGTTTTCAGTCAATATCATATATTTTTATTGATTTTTGTTTATTATTAACAAGTAGTGGCATACTTTCAATTATCAGAATTTTGTTCATTTTAATTTTAAATATTTTTAATGCTCAAGTGCTTTCTTATCAAATGCAACTTTTCCTTTAAAAAATTTTGAAATCTTAGTTTTTTTGTTATTAGCTGAGTTAGGCTCTAATTGTGTTTTAAAATTGTCAGGTCTTTTGTATTTACTTTGAATCTTACCCAACATGTTCTTTTACGAATTTATGTAACACAGTAGGAATTGATAGAAAGGAGCATTTTTTTAAATTTTGAAGTATATATTCCTTCCTAACTGTCTGATTCATTTTTAAATACAAATTAAAGTGTAATTACTTGAGCATATGTATCTATAAAACTGACTTCTGTTCTCAATTTTAATGTTAAAAGAAATAATATGTCATCATTTCATTCATTAAGTTTAAGCAAGTGTTGCCTCATGAGAAACTAAGTATTAGAATCAGGCCTTCTTGTTATTTCATTCTTTTAAATATGATCTTTAGAAAAGGCCATTGGCAGAATAAAAACTTCCCAGATTTGTTACTGGTATCTCTTGAAGGTCTTAAAATATGATCAGATGGAACTTAAATCCTGAAACTAATATTTGTACGTAACGAAAAATTGCTCTGTTTATGTGTTATCAGGAATAATGAATGATGATTAAAAATTTGGTATAGGAACATAATTGCAGGAAAGAGCATATTATTTTTTAAAAAGTTCTAGTTATCCTAATATTTATGCTTCATGAATATTTATATTTAATGACAAAAGCAATTCATGAATATCTATATTGTATGAATTACTTTTGTCAGACACAGACAATTTATATAATTTCCTTGGCTTTCTTTTCTTACTTAACATAGTTGTTTGTTGCATTTTAGTTTACTTTTTTACAAAATAGCAAATGACATTGTGTCTATGTATGTGAAAAGTATACAAGTCTTTCAAGAATTATTTTATGTTCAAATTTATTTATTTTCTATTTATATACATTTTATTTTAATGGGCTATCTAGAAAAGCTTTTGTGCTTGAATAAATGTAAGCAATAACTTTTTGACTTCATAAAAGTTTGAATTTTCTATTGATACTTTTTATATCCTTCCTTTGTAAATATTTCTAATTTATAATATAGTTTACTCTAAAAATTTAGTTTAACATATGTAACCAAATAGATTAGACATTTATTATATATTTTTCTACTGATAGCATTTTAAATGTTTACAATTATTCAATTTTGTTAAAAAATTTGTGATCTTTGATTTTATATATGTATTTCTATACAAAAGTAGATAATATAATTCTTGCATGCCTAACATAACAATCAATGTAAATGAGCAACTGTGGAATCATTAATAAAATTAAGTATTTTTAATTTAAATTTAATTAATCATCAATTAGTTAATCCATATAAGTGAATTGTATCATCTGGTTTTCAGCAGCAATACGAAACAATTAAAAAAACAACTGAATATATCCACTTAATTCTCCCTGTTTTTTTTTCAGTCTTTAAATTCAACAAATTTTTAATAAATGTTTCATTTATTATTACAACAATAATTATTCTGAATCTTCTTTTAGCTGATGTTTATATGAGACAATTTAAAAATGTTGCACTGCAGTTTTATTCTATACATACATACATGCATATGCATGCATACATACATACACACACACACATAACACACATATATATATATACATAATTTCAAAGTTTGTACTGAATAACTGCACAGTGAATTAATGTATAATATTTGATATGTGATATCAAACATTTTTTCAAAAACTTTTAAAAAAGTACCTTTGCTAAATTGAATATGACTATATATATTCAGCTTTTATTTTATATAATCTCGATTTGGTTCTATACAATTGATAATTTAATTTTATCAATTAATTTTTTTATAATTAATAAAATTGCAAACAGAGAAAAAGTAATTGCAAATAAGTATGTATAAAATTTTCTAATATATGAAATATATATGAAATAGCAATAAAATATATGAAATATATAATGGAATAGCAATAAAAATTAAATTGTATACATCATACTCTTGGAACATAAGTGTTTATTGATCAAGTGATAAATCATCATCTTTATTTAAAATTATCAACTCAAAATTTGCTTACCTATCAAATTTTTCTTTCATCTAGACAAATACACAAACCAAACATTTACTACTAGTGTTTTCATAATATTTTTAATTACCAATTCAAATGTCACATTATTAAATATTATATGAAAATAAAAATTTATTAATAAAAATATACATTGAAAACTATAAAACTACAAGTGAATGGAAATATTTTTACTCAGATAATCTAAAAACAGTAACATCATGAGCTTCCTCCCATAGATCTTTAATTCAAGCTGCGATTTAAATTATCTCTCAGCTGATTCACTTGTAAAATATACATGAGAAAGAATCTAGGATTCTCTTTTAAATGTTCATTCTAGTCAAATTAGACATCTGGTGTAAAAAAATAACCATACAACAACAAATCACCTGTTGTGGATACTAAAACATGTCTTATGAATTAATAAAAAAGTTTCAATATTTTAATTATGCACTTTTGAATCGATTTTTATGATATTAATGATAATTATTTGGTTTCTTTTTGATTTTTAATAAACAAATATTATTTTTTTAGTAACAAATAAAAAAGCGATATTTTAAAATTGCAATATCTTAAAATAAACAAAGTTATTTTAAAATATCGCAATAAAAATCTTAGCATGCATTTTTAATTTATTTTGTAGTTTTACTAAAATGACAACACTTATGATTTCATATGAAAAATCTTAAACTGTATATATTCTTTTATTTGAAAAAGTTTTCATTTGATTGAATGATTTTTTGTGAAGCATATAAAGAAAACAAAAAAATTTTTTTTTAAATAAGATAAGATTCATTATAACAAAGTGATATTTAAGAGCTAATATTTTAAAGATTATTTGTATTTAGTTCATTCATATTGTGATTGCACTTTATCACTATATTAATTTTCATGATATTATTTTTAGTATTTAATTTTTTGTTAAAAAATACCTTGATATATGTTTAAATATTTTTTATTCGCACAGTGTTTTAAATAATTAATTGTATGTGTTATATTAAAAATTTCTATAAATTTTGAATAAAGATTGCATTTAGTTTTAATATTTATCTTAATAATCTGTAAAAAGGAATAAATTTTGTTTGTAAAATATTCTCTTATTAAAATAAAAATGCTTACATTTTTGTCATTTTTTTTATCATCTAATTTTTATATATAATTATGCTTAGGTTCTGTTACTGAGCTTGTAGCAGCATGGTCTGTTTCTGTTGGATTTGAGCCAGAAGTATTATCTTCACTACTTTCTAATTCAGATTCTGAGGAGACTACAGGTTTTCGGAAATTTTTAGATGATAAATCTGAGAGCAGATCATTGAATATAGTAAAAGGTAATCTATTAAATATGTTGTTTTTAATCAAATACAATTATTTGTCAGGGCTAGGGAAAACATAAGGGCTGGCTCATCACTTTGATGTATTGCATGCCGCCTTGTCACCGGAGAGGGGAAGAGCGTGACGTCACTGGGCATCCACTGGCTGGCATTCTCTATGCTAGTTTGTGTCTGATCGGAGCTTTCTCATTCATTTTGGCTTGTTTAATTTTAATGTTTACATTTTAAGCAAGAGTATTTGTAAAGAGTAAAACATGACATCGTGTGCTATTGTTACGTGTTCAAATATGTATCGAAATGCAAAAGGAAAACACATAATATTTCATTGTTTTCCAAAAGAAAATCAAATGCTTTCAAAGGAATGGGTGCAAAGATGTCGAAAAAGTGACAAAATCAACACCAAGAATGTTATAGTGTGTAGTGAGCATTTTGATTTGAATGAATATATGGACGACATGCAAAATCGAGTACTTGGTTTGCCAGAGAGAAAAATATTAAAACCGACGGCTCTGCCTAATCTTAAGTTACCGGCTTTAAACATAATTCAAAATACTCCAAGAGAACAGAGACAAACGAAAAGAAGATTAGTAAAAGCTATTGAAAGAATTGAGTGTGTGAGTCCACATAAATTTTGTGATGCAGAAAATCAATATGATGGTGATATTAAGTGCCTTAAATGCAATGAATATTTAAAAAATATAGAAGAATTGAAAAAAAGAATATTATGCACAGAAAATACAGTGAAAGTCCTTAAAAATGAGCAAAAAAAAGAAATTGAACTTCTACAACAAGAATAATTAAATGATTGAAATCAAATAAAAAATTGCTTTTAAATGAAATACAAAAATTAAAAACGAAAATAAAATTACTTCAAAAGGAGAACATTAAACTTAGGAAGATGGGGATAAATAATTTATTCCCTTATAAGCATGAAGATGAAGAAAGTAAATTAAGAACTAAATGGTCATCTGACGCTATTTCAAAATGTATTTTGATTTGGTCATTATCTTCAAAATCTTACGATTTTTGGTGAAATACAATGGGATAAAATATGCCAAGTGCTAGTATTTTGAAAAGATGGTGTTCCAAATTTAGTTGCATGCCTAGAATTCTTAAAGATGTAATGTTATTGATGAAAAAAAATTGTGAAACTTTGAGCAATATGGATTAGATTTTTTCTTTGACAAAATGCATATAGATTCGAAATTGTGTTACGACTCTTCATTGGATGAAATATTAGGCCCATTTTGTAAAGTTCAAGTTATTTTATTGAGAGGATTAATTTTCCCATGGAAACAGCCTATATTTTTTGATTTCGACTGTAAAATGAATAAAAAAACTTTTATTTTCTGTAATAGGAGAAGTCGAATTCACTGGTGTTCAAGGTCGAGCAATAATTTCGGATCATGGCGGGTGTCATACCTAATGGAAAGAACTTGAAATAACTATAGACAAATCCTTTTTTCTTCATCCTTCAAAAGATTCAAGGAAAATATGAGTTTTCGCTGATATGCCTCATTATATCAAGTTATTGAGGAACCATTTTTTAGATAGTGGTTTAGTTTTGCGTGACGGTACAATTATAAATTCTAGAATATTATATGAGATATTGAATAAAGATGTCGGAGAAATAAAAATTAGCCATAAACTGAAGCCCCAATTTCTAACTGTTAAAGGAAATGAAAGACAAAAGGTTACACCTGCAAAGACTTTATTTTCAGAAACTACTACTAAAGCTATAATACATTTCACTGAAAATACTAAAGCGGCTGCATTTTTTTCATTAATCGATAATTTATTTGATATTATGAACAGCTCCGTACTAATACCTCCCAGTAACAAGCCTTTAAAAGCGGCTTTTGGAGTGCAAAAATACTTTGATACTCAAAAAGAAACTTTAAACGCAATCAAGGAGGAAGTTTTCAATTTACATGTATTTGGAAAAAATCGATTTTGCCTTTTCAGAAAGGGATTATTGTTTCAATTCATTCTCTTTATGGATTATATGAAGACTTAAAATCTATAAATGTATCTTATATTTTAACAAGTAGACTTACTCAAGATGCGCTCAAAAGCCTCTTCAGCCAAATAAGAGGTCTCGGGAGATTCAATGACCATCCTTCTCCTTCTGAAGTAATTATTCGCTTTAAAAAATATTGCTCGCAAATAGATTACCTAATTTGTCACCGAAAGTAAACTCTTTAGAAAATGGACCAGGCGTTTATTTAACAAGTGAAATGTTAGACTCTGCATTTAATGTAAATGAACGTCAAGAAATTATCAATTCTTTTGATTCTCAAGATGATGAATTAAATCGTGAATTCTTAATTAATCCCTTACCTTTATCTTGGGAAAATGAACTTGCCTCTCTTCCAATCCAAATTGTGATATATCTCCATTTGAAAAAGAAGCTATGGTTTATGTGGCAGGTTATATTGCTTATAAAATTAAAGATAATTCACTTGGAACTATATCAAAAAATTCAGTCGATATGCCCAATCATTCCGAGTGGATTAATTTAATTTCTGCTGGGGGACTTACTGTTCCAACAAAAGCATGGATGGAAACTATAAAACAAATGGACATAATGTTTCGCAAATCATGGCGACACATTTTCTAAAGGGAAAAATGTCATAGCAACATTAATAAATGAAACAGCCTTTCTTTCCTACTGTAAATCAAAAGGCAATTAAACTTTTTGTCGCTTTAGAACATTTATACGAATTAGGTATTTAAATAGAAATGCAGCGCTAGTATATCATAATAAAGCTCAACAGAAAAACAAGAAATGGGTCAATAGTAAAAAAATCAAGATAAGCTGAAGCTAATAGGTAAATATATTTTTATATTGGTTATACAATTTTAAGTTAATTTCAATATTAATAATAATTTTTTTGGGTTTATTAAATAATAATTGCAAATTTACTAAATATTTGAGAGGCATTTGTAGTTTTTTCACCCTGATTAAAAACAAAATAAACTTAAAAATAAAAAGTAAGTATTTTGCTTAGAAACTCCAGGCAGCTTATTCTCCTTGGATGCCTGACTACGCCATCAATGGCTATTTCCAGTGACAGTTTTGGGGAGCATTTGAGCCAGCCCTTCTTTTTCCCTAGCCCTGGTTATTTGTAAATAAATATTGCATTTGTTTCAGAATTTTAAAATTACTCTTTGAAAATTCTTGTTTACTTAAAATTAACCATTTTCTATTTTAATATCAGTTTCTTGTATTTAATTTTGTTTAGTATATTTAAATAAAATTAATGTATATTCTATTATTATAAAATAATTTGATTTTTATATCTTACTTTCCAAATATATTGTAAAATATTTTATTAAAAAACACTCAGCTCTTATCTTGATTACATTCATGATACTCTGTCAATAATTTTTTGTTAAATAATGTTTTGATAAATATCAGAATTCAACAATTGAAAAAATTTTTAATTTATTGCTTTTGTGATTAATATTATAATTTGCTTTTAAAATTGCATTTTTATTCATTTAAAAGCATATTCTGAGGCTTAAATGTAGATTAGTGTATTCTTTTTATATAAAAGCTTAGTTCTATTTTTTAAGTTTTTATTTTGGTAGCTATTTAAAATAGTTTTTGTAAAACTGTAAGATTTATAAAATAAATATAAAATTCTGAAAATTAACAGATAAATTTAAATATCTTGTAAATCATAGGCTTATTTTGTATCAATGATTTTATTCTATACTTAATTATTTTAATTAAATCTTTCTGAGTTTCAATTAACAACTTTAATCCAATTTTCCTAACTGCAATGTATTACTTTAAAATATATCATTTTAAAGTATTTTGTTATTGTATTTGTCTCATGTGTCATATTTTTAATTTTTTTTTGTCTTTCATTTAAGTTGAATGCAAAAAAATTATTTATTTCTAGGACTTTTAAGTGAAGTAAAAAGGAAATTTCCAGTTAGTTTAAATCATGATACCATGTTGGCAAATTGTAGCTGGGAACATTTGATGCAGTGGAGCAAAAATAAAGATCTTACTAATCATTTGGATAAAGCCCTAAATTGTTTAAATTTAGTTGAAAGCTCTGTTATCAAGAATGGTTTGTATTATTCTTAAATTTTTTCTTTTTATGTTATTAAATGTTCAACTTCCATAAAATAAAAGCAGATTTAATTTATGCATATAAGCTATATTATTTTTAATACTAATTTCTAATAATTAATATTATTATATGAAAAAAGATTCTTTTTCACAATACTAATATTTGACGTTTGGGTATTTTTGTCATACTTTATATACATGTTAATAGCAATAATTTATTTTGAGAAATGATTGATGTTAAATGGATGCAAAAAGAAAAGTTTACACTTAATTGCATTTAAAGTACATATCTTACATTGATTTGCTGCAAAAGTATATTTTAAAACAATTTTTCCCTATTCCAAATTCTGTTTTGCTGTAGTTCTAGTCGAAAATACTTTTAATTGAATGTCATTTTTTATTAGTTGACTATTTCTACCAGTTATTTAGTACTTAAAACTTCATCAGTTTATATGTAAAAACTTGATAAGGAAATTTTATTCATCAGAAACTTCAAAAGTAATCAAAACCTCTCTTTTTGTCACAAAATATTTTTATTCATTGTGAGGATATTGTAATATATAATCTTATGAATGGTATAGCATGTATCTAGTTATGTAACTGTGAAATGGAACTAAAAAAATTTAAAAAGTAGGCTTTTTTTGTAAAGGTTGACAAAATTACACAAGCAAATATATAATACAATGTTGTTGCTATTGATATCTTTTAATTATGTTCTCAGAGATTCTTTTCTTTTTGCTTAAATTTTATAAGTTTCACGTAAAAGAAATTTAGAAAAGAAATAAAATGAATTCTTCATATTTCTTTCAAAAAGCTATAGAATTTAGGACTTGAATTAAATTCCTTTTTGGCACAATGTTTCCATTCATATTAGAATTTTAGTTCTATATTATTAATATTTTATTATCATTTTAACACAATAAAGGGAATAAACTTTTTCAAGTATGTATATTATTTAAATACATAAAGATATAACTAAGTGTTAAAATTTTACAATTATTATATCTATTTGTATCTATATTGAATAAATTATTGTTTCATTATTGAGTATTTGATTTTATAAAATATATGTATGTTTAAATGTTTTAACTTATGTAGTTTGATTTAGTAATTTTATGTGAAATATGTATGTATTCAATCCACTAACAATGAAAAATATAAAAAATTTCAAGAAAGGTTTTAGTAAAATATAAAAAATGATAATTTTGAATTTAAAATTATTTTTGATATGATTAGAAAAATTTAAATTTTTTAATCGATAGCACAAAATTTAAAGTTTTTCTAGAATTTTTCAGTGTTTCGAGTAGAAGTGAAAATTTAAAGATAGAAACAATCAATTTATAATAAACATGCTAGCTCTTACTTTAAGATTTTAAATTTTTATTGAAGATATAGAGTCAAAAGTGTTTGCTAAATCTACCAATTAATTTTTATTCCAAACTAGTATAAGCATTTTAAATTCTTATTATAGAAAATTATATAGTTAATGCTTGTTTTTATGAACTTCTAGTTTAAGGAAATTCTCGATTGCATGAACTGCTGTTTTTCCCCATAAAGACAATAACGTACATTTGTGAACTAGAATTTTAAAAACTTTCTTTTTCTTCAACTCAATTTCAAGCAACATTTTGCTTTTTTTAATAATTTTTTAAAGTTTTTTATTTATTTTTTTATTTTATGGTTGAAAAAATTTAGATCAACATTTATTTGAGATTTGTGAAGGTTTTTACTGGAGAAAGTGTTCACACAAGAAGAATAATGCTGAATACACTGTTATGAGCCGATCAATTTCTTAATTACAATGAGAATTATAGTTTTTTAATATTAAAAAGTTATGGAAGAATATAAATATTTTCTGTTATTCTTAGTTAAAATTTAATTTTTGAAGTATGCCATCACATTGTGAGATAAATGATTAAAAAGATTCTTCATTTCTAGGCATATCTTCCATGATGTGGAAAACTTTTATTTTAAAGACATTTGAAGCTGCAGCACATTTAATGGATAAAGTAAATAGTTTTATTTGTGTTATTGTTTTGAACATTGTTATATTTATATGATTTGTTTTCAATAACATCTCATTCACAGTTGTGTTACAATAAACAAAGTGTATAGTACATATTTTATTATTTATATTAATGAAGTATCAAGTATATATAATATAATTATTTATATTGTGCCTTTCAATTTTTCAAGATTTATTGGAAATATTAAAAAAAATATTGTGATTTTTTTCTGATTAACCATACTGAAAAATATTTAGAATAATGTAGAATTTTAAAATTGTATCTGTATAATTTTCTCTGCTGTGAAAACGAACATCTTTTTATTATTTTTATATTAATATTTTTTGTTTGTACCAAAAAGGTGTTCTATTTTTCTGTTTATAAAACTATTGTACTGAATTGCAAATATTAAATGCTTAAAAAAGAATAAATAATATAAATGTTAATAATTTAGAAAAGAATATATGATGTAATTATATATTATGAGTATAAAACATGTTTAGTTTATTTATTAGATTTGCTACACCTTATTAAATAACTAAAAATAAAAAAATTCTAAATTGCAAAATAAAATATTGAATAATTTTCGTAGAATAATCATTATAGAAATCATCATACCTCTTTTTTGCCATCCATTTTTAAATGCATTATCTAAGTATTTTGATATTTGTGGCAAAATCATCTGCATCTGTAAATTTTACAGTTGCAAAATTTTTGAAAAAAATTCAGCTGCAAATTTGGTATAACTTCTAAGATTTAATGATATTAAGGTAAATATACTTAAAAGAAGTTAACTCCAAAAGAATCTAGCATTACTTCTCAAGATCTATTCTATTTTATCTTAATAAAGACAAATCTTTAGCTAAGAAGAGAAAATTCATCAGACATTTAACACAAATGTCTTACAAGATATCAAGTTTACCTGTATGTTACACACAGTATTCACATCTGCAGAAAAAAATTTCTCATTTCCACAGTATATGCGATGGGGCTTCCTTTATATATAAACTCCTGTAAAAAACCTACTGAATGAGTTTTAACAGCTCTATTTTTTCTTTGGACAGTTACTATTTAACAGTTTTACTTGTCTTTGACCACTGGTGTTACTCTAGCCTCAAGAAATATTTTATCAAGAATTCAAAAATATTTCTTTCGTATACCCAGAGTTGGTTAAGAACTGACAAAATAGGTTGTTAATTCAATTGTTGCCAGCTCACTAAGAGACTGTTAGAGTCACTAGAATGCTTTGGCACACACATTAAGGTGAAAGAATTAGTGTTAGTTAATTTTTACAGTCCAAGATACCATTCTTAAATAGAAAACAAAGTAAAAATAAACGTTTATAAAGCTAATAAGGCACTTCGACTCTCAGAACAAATAATTATTCCTTTAAAAATGTAACTTCTGTGTAAGCATATTCTGTTACACTTGAGAATGTAAAACTTTTTCATTCAATATTGTTGTCTACTTCCCAAACAGACTGACCATCAGCATACAATACCAGTTATAATGCTGGCATCTACTTTTGAGCTATCAATGTACCTGCAATTATAAATTTCACTGTTGAAAAACTTATTCCAATCTTTTGATTAGAAGAATTTTATTACATTAGGTTTTTGCAAAACCTATTTTACGATTATATAATTAGTAGACACATACCTATGAAATTATGGCTAATTATGTCAGCTGAGAGAATTTTGCAACAATTACTGATGATTTTGTTTTGTTTTCAGATTATCACTGTTACCTTTAATTAAGAATTTTACTTGATTTTATATAATATTAACATTATAACTTAAATAACATTTCTTATGATAAGTGTGAAGTGGCACACTTATGTCAATTGATGTAAAGCTCATCAAAAAATCCGCATACAGAAAATTGTGTCATTTTTCATAAAAAAATAGTAAATCATTATTTAACCTTTATACTTAGGATATTAATTTTATAAAAATAAGAGTTCGGTTATGTGAGTAAATAATAAATTGTAAGTTACTTTTCAATATTACACTTAAAGTGAGAGGTTTGATTATGTATGCATGATGTCATTTTTAATTTATGAAATGTCCCGAAAATTTATCTTTTCCAAATCAAAATGTTTTCAAATACAGTGAAATTATGATCTATTTGTAAATTTATTAAATGCATTTCTTATGTATTTTCAAATTGTTATGCTTAAATAATTGAGTGTTTTATTTTTAATTAGGTTGGTAAAACTCCTAAAGAAAGACTTTGTAGAAAGGTAAATATTATTGAAATCATTTTTATTAATTGTTTTCTTATAAAATTTTGACATTTATGCATGAGTTGTAATAATAATATTTGATTACATATATATTGAATTATATATGATGATGTATATGATATTTATGAAATAATTCCTAAAATAATTTTTTTTCTAATTTAACATTATTTTTTACTTATAAAATAACTTGTTAATGGTGTTTCTCTTATATAATATATTCATTTGTATGGTTATTGATATTTTAGACTCTTCCTCTTAATTAGAACATTTTAAGAAGAGATCATAGATTTTGAAATAAATATTTATATATTATACATTATCTTTTTATATATTAATCAGTATAAAACTGAAATTTAGCTATTAACTTTGGGCATTTTGTTGTAGTTTATATTATTGTAATTAAAAATACATATGTAAGCTTAACACATTAAGATTACTAGTATTAGTGATTTTTAATTTGCACTTTTATATTTAAAATTCACATATAAGCTTAATGAAATTTCTTAATTGGATTAATAATATAATGATTCATGATGAAAACTGATGTTTGTGCAAATATATACAATTTCTTGTTAACATGTGCTGAAAATGAACTTTTTATAATAAAAAGATACTGTTTCAATGTAAAAAAATATTTTGATAAAAGTATGCAGTTCGAAAATTTATGGAATAATTCCTAAAAATTTTTAATTAAATGTTCTATCAAAATTTTTAATTAGAATTTTACACATTTATGTTTGAATTTTTCATAAAATGCACTAATTTAATAGAAGTTTGTGTTTCTTAGAATCAAGAAATAAAAATTAATGGTATCTTACTTGTTTATATCGTATCTTCTAAGGTGTAGATAGAAGGGTTTAATGTTATTTCTGATTTGAATATCAGTAACTGGCTGTGTGACTCTTCAACCTTAATTGTATTATTTATTTCTGGTTGCTGTAGTAGCTTTATTGATGGATGATTTCACATCTTTCATTATTATTTTTACAGAAACTGTCACTTTGAGAATATATGTGCACTTTATAAATTTTTAATGCTTAATGAACTTTTTTATTGTACTGTGGAAAGAATATCCCAGCATTATTATAATTAGTTTTGATAAATGTGTTAATTGTGCTATGATAAGGGACATAAAAAGTGAGTTCCAATCATTGTTAAAAAGAGACATACCATCAGTGCTTATAATGGAGCGTGTTTGCCATTCTTTTGATCTATGCATCATTCTTGCAGTCAATATATAGTCATTATATTTAGAAATTGTGATAAAAGATATCACTACTATTTTTCTCATAGCAGTAAACAAATAAATGAGTTAATACAAGACTTTATACAGTGTACCAGTCATAAAATTCATAAATTATTACAAGCACGTTGACTACCTTATGGCAGTGTTGTATAAAATATTGATCAAAAGATTCTATAGTTTGATATTATTTTTTGTCTCAAACCAAAATTGATGACTGGGTGAATATTTAATTGGAACACAAAAGAGAACAAACATTTGTTGCAATTTTTTGGATATGTGCTTGATAAGATATAAATATCTGACTTCAATCATGACATTTCAGATTGCTTTTGCTTAATTTAATGATTGCGTTTATAAGTAAAAAAAAAATCATTATTTTTTAAAAGAAAACATGAACTAAGCAGACTGAAGGAACTCAATTAAAGTAATAAAGTATGAATCATTGAGAATTTATTATATTTATAAGCTTTGATATTAGGTTATGTTTAAATCAAAAGCACTCAATAAAAGTAAAAAGTTATTCAGTTTTAAGATAGTTCTTTAAACTTTCTTATTTAGTTTTGTTTTCAAAATAAAAAAATTGCTACTATAGGAGGATAGAATTATAGCTAGCCTCATACTTTTAAAGTAACTGTAATACCTAAACAGGATTTGACTTGTCAAATTTGTGGTAATTTTCTTAATGGATGTTTATAGATCTGAGTTCAATCATCATGTCATTTACAATTGAGTTGCTTTAATTTCATTGGGTTAGTGTTAAATTTCAAATAATCAAATACATAATAACACTGTTTGAGTTGATATGGTTACTTTTTCAAGTTGAGTTTAATTTAGAGCAACCAAAATCTGTGTGGTGGCTGAATGTGGTTTTTAACTTATTATCTCTGTTATCAGAACCACACTACTTCCATATCACTTAATTTTATATTTGAGATAAAATATTTCTGTGCCAATCTGCATCTCTTTGATTTATGTTTTGAACCTATTTTAGAATTGAACAATTGTTTACAACATTGACAAAAATTTGAATTGCATCTTACTTTTTTATGTTGTCTATTTATCATGTATCAAATATTATATCTGATTCTAATTGCTCATGAATTCAAGTTCTAATTTGTTTTAAATGCTATTTATACATAACATAAGCTTTATTTTTTATTGATTATAAAATGTTACTCATTTACATAACTCATCAATTCTTTTAATGTAAAATATATTTTTACAATACAGTGCAAATAATTTCTTTCTACCAGTAGATCTTCTGTCAATATTTGAAATAACTATCTGAAAATTATCATTTCATTACATAATTTTATTTACTTACATAATTTACATAGCTATTAATTTTCCGTCTTTTAAGGTATGATTTTTAAATTCTAAGTTAAAACATTTCCTTTTGTATTTGTGAATATAAGATAATCACATGAACTTAGTCTAGGCCTTTAGATTCATTTTGTCTTTTCCTTTGATTTTAATTTGTATATTGGAATATCAATATCTTGATCATTTTTACTTGGTTATAAGAATTTTGTAAATTGTTTTGAAACCTCAAGCAGGTATTTATTATTTTCCTTCTCTGGCATATAAAAAACATAAAAGCATATAAATCTGATTTAAAAGATATGATCTATTTTCAAGAATTATTTTAGCCTTCTTGTAAATAATTTTGTAATCTCTCTTAACTATTTATTCTCTTTAAGTTGTAATGATAAGTTTAAGAAATATTGCATTTGGATATAAGTGATTATACAATGGTACTTATAATGATATTTCTACAATTTCTAATTTAGTTTTGTAGTTATTGTATTTTAAATTTTACCATTGCTGTCAAATATTTTCATTTACATTTAGTCCTCGTTCTATTTATAAATCATAAAAGTGCATTCAGACAGACTGAATGATCTTTTGTTCCTTTGTTCTGAAACTCCTTAAAATATATTTGATATAATGAAAAAGATTTGTGTATTTCTCTCTTATCCAGAAAATTTTACAAAACAACTTTATACTTTATTTGGAAATTTACATGTTGCAAATAAGAAAAACTTAACAAATTTTGTTGAATTTTTATAACTATTTTTGTTTTAGTTTCTTCTATGTTGAACAAATTGATTTTGTTGAATTTTTACAAATTGTAAATATTTTTAAGCAAAAATGCGCTAAAGTAAATGTTTAAAATATTTTGGATAAAAAATGTTTGAAAGGATTTTGTGAAAAGAATTTAAGTTGGGAAATCTTAAAACTAGGTAATATAAAATACATTTGAAGACTAAGTACCTTTTATTACATTAAATTCTATGAAAAATGTTAAGAGAAAATATAAATTTATACCCAAAACATTTTTGTTAATGAGTAATTACAGTTTAATTGATAAAAATAATGCTTTATTAGGATATTTTTGCAATTTTTAATGCTGGGTAAATATTTCAAAAAATTTTAAAAAAGCCAGAAAATTTACAATTTTTAAAACTAATTGATTATTCTTAATGTATTTTGTAATTACTAAGCCTTCATTTTTATTCATTCTTAATTTAATTCTAGGAATTGGAAATGACTGATGGCCATCTCGAATCATTTTTGGAATTTTGCTGTCAATTACTAAACATTATAATAGAGGTTTGGTTTTAAAAATTTGCATTCTTCTTATATTAGTAGGTAAACAATGTTTATAAATATTTAATTTTATTTTCAGACTAATATTCCAGCAGAAGTTGAAGAGAAACCAAATTTTGGCAAGGAAATATTTTGGCAGGGACATGAAAAAAGTGGTCATACTCCTTTAATAACCTTAGCTTTAAACCAAAAACCTACAAGTAATCAACAAGTATATTATCATTTAATGCTATCTACTATCCTTCATCTAATTGTTACTTTTCAAATGAAAAATGTGAAACCTCTGGGATTATTTAGCAATTTGGTAAGTTATGGAATTCAAAATTCTACTATTTTTTATATAATTTTAATTTAACTCTTTTTATATAAATATGGCTATAAAATATTGACTTAAAAATTAGTGGTCTTTTTCTAGTTATTTTGCTAAAAAGGTAAATTTATTTATATAGTATATAGTTAGGATTTTTAAAATTTATTTGATATTATCAAATTTGAATTTTCGATTAGAATAAAAGAAAAATTATAATGTATAAAGTAATTCACATTCATTTTATAATATTCAGTTTTTGTGATACTCTTGTAAAAATAAAATTTTATTTTAATTCATTTTAAAACTTTTTTCAACTTTGTATTTAAAAAAATTAATTTTCTTCCATTGAAATTTTTTTTAAATATTGTTTACCAATCTAGTGTTTAGAATTTGTTATTAGAAAGCAGGTTATAAGTTTCTTTCCCACCTTAAAAAAGGATTTTCAAAAAGTTTGCATTTCTGAAAACTATTGAAGTTATATCATTAATGGAGATATTCTAGCAATCGTAAAGTTTTTAGTAGTTAGTTATTATTTATAAGAGTAAAACTAAAAATTTCAAACTGTTAAAATAATTGTTATCGAGAACAAAATGTAAAATTTTTTATAATGCTTTGTGCAGAACAAATAAGAAATATCCTTTGAGAATGAAAATGTGTATAAATCGAATAACATAAATATAGAAAACAATTTTCATTACATATATGATTATTACAAATGTTTAATAATAAGGATTTTTTAAATAAACATTTATTTGTATGTTCATTTTAACAATATAAAATCAGATTATTGCTTGAATATTTTATATTTTTATCAAGCAAATCTAATTAATTCTATTTTTTAGAAAATGAATTAAGCAATATTTTTAACTAATACTATCACACTTTCATAATAATTTTCATTTTTTTTATTTAATTAGTGTTTTAATTTAAGGCTTATGGAATAAAGAATATTTTGTATAATTAATTGCATAAATGTTCTTTTAATTTGACTTGGTGTAGGAGTTTCTTTCATTCATTTATTTATTTCCTATCTATATAGTTAAAAGTATCATATTATATTGTTTTATGATCTTTTTTAGGCTAGTTTAATAAAACAATTATTCAAAAAGTATATGCATGTGAAAATTATAATGAATAAAATTTCTGAGAAATTAAGAAACTAAATGATGCTCAATTATGCTTTTTGTTCTTAGTAAGCAGCAGGAAATAATTTATATATATAGGTATATGTTTTATGGAATCAGAAAATATGATGCATTATTTTAAAATAAAACATTTTTTAAATAAA
This sequence comes from Latrodectus hesperus, assembly GCA_037975125.1. Taxonomy (NCBI): domain Eukaryota; kingdom Metazoa; phylum Arthropoda; class Arachnida; order Araneae; family Theridiidae; genus Latrodectus; species Latrodectus hesperus. The sequence goes on from CM075861.1 coordinate 1,455,851, forward strand.
CTTTTGAATTGATAATATATATAAACAGTTTAGATAAACTAACAAATGATGTTGATAATTCTTTTCCAGTTAAAAGTCGGTTCCAAAAGATTAAAGTGATTGAAAAATAAGGTTTATTGTTGATATACTAAATAAAAATCAACAGAAATATTAAATTTGCTCATTTACGTAACATACAATTTTTACCTTTTTTATCACTATTTAAGTTCTTAACTGTTTATTGAAGAAGCCTTATTTACTAGAAATTTTACATAAGTAATTTGATTACTTCTATTATTTCAACAAAGATATGATTCAGATTCACTTAAAATTTTAAATAGTATTTAATTCCAACTTTATGACTATAATCTGATAATTCATTTTTTTATTTAAGCTTCGACTAAACTGATCTCATCTCAAAAGAATAAGAGTATATTAATGAGAGTTTAGTATATTAATGAGCTGATTTGGAAGATGAATGGTAATTACTCTGACCCCAGTTTTATATTTAACAATTCAACAATTCATGGGTTTAACTTCCACCATAGATGTAAGTGTTTGCAGTGCTTTGGAATCCTTTATAAACCGTTAATCATGGTTGAATTGTGTGCAAAACGGGACATGGACTTAACAAATCTAATCATTGTTCTAATGGTACATTAATAATTTCCTTAAATATATAAACAGTGAGTCCACATTATTTTCTCCAATAAGTAAATTAAGATGCATATGCTTAAAAATTATGTTTTTATACATTTACCTTCATTTAATTATTAAACTATTTTAAGATAAAAAAGACTACTCTCTTTTCCTCATAAGATAATTTGCTAGCATGATTTGTACAATCAAATCCAGATACCACAAATTTTAAAAAGTAAGTTATTGCCTCTTTATCAATAATTTTAAGTGAAATATTTTTACTATAATTTGAGGATTTATTTTATAGCTATGATTTTTTTAAACTCTTTTTGTGACATATTTATTCGAGATATGATTTATTTTACTTATTTTTGCTATAGACAAAGAAATCCTTCTTCAGAGAGCTTAGCTATCATGCCCAAGAAGAAACTGTAAAAGGAGATCTTAGTTTACAAACATCGAGAACTCATTTTTTATTACGTGCTTCATCTGCTGTTGTACAAGGATTACCGGAGACTATACCTAATTCTCCTGTTTCAAGTGAAAATAGTGTGGTACCTTTAAATCAAGCTGATTCTTCTGCTGCTAGCAAAAGGTTTAATTGTATTTTGGACTTGGCTCGAGGTTGGGACCTTGACCTGGATGAAATTCGAAGGCATTATGTGTGTGAATTGTATTCAGGAGGACATGATTTTCTAGCTCAAGATGTATGTTTTTAAAGATGTTTTCTTTAATTTAATTTTTAAAAACTATGTTTGCAAACCTTTTGGCTTTTAAGTACTTTATTGTAGAATTTAGACTTCTTTATTTATTATTAAGAATTCTTGTTCAATTTTTGTTTTTTCTTAACTGAGCATTTAATTTTTAATAATTGTAATAAATATTGTTACATGAAATATTTTTATATTCGATCTTGATTTATGTTATTTATTCAGGTATGTTTTTGTTTTTATATTTTTTAAAAATTATTTCTAAAAATAAATATTATATGTTGGATTAAAACATTATTTTGAAACTTGTTAGTAGTATTAAGCAATAATATTGAGAGATTATTTATGATAACTTGAAGATTATTGTCCTGCTAATCGTTCAAAAATGTAATCTGATTGCTTCGATATTTTTAAAAACTCATAGTCTGATTTGTGTAACTCTGCCACATGATTTTCAGATGTTTAGATTATTTGGAATATTTGATAAATGATACTTTTAACATTAACTTTATTTTGTTTACTTTGCAAACTATAAATAGTGAATTTAAAAATAAATAAAAAGAATTTATAGGTCTTAATTATTTTGCCAAATAAGTTAATTGGCTGTCTTTAAAAAGAAATACGAAACACTCACTTATTTCAATATAGTCATTGGATTAATTTAAAAAATAAAAATAAAAAATTGCTTTCATTTTAACATAACGTTATGTAACTCAATAGTGGAAGTTAGTGAACAGTTATGATCAAACATTTATTTTCAGAAAATAGAAAAAGAAAAAATTATTTAAGTAAAGATTACTATGCAAATGTTCTGCATTTTACACTGTAAAAATTTTAGAAAATGTATTTCTGAAAATAATAAAGTTTTATTTTGCACAGTAAAAGTTGACTAATGAGAAATAGTACACTCACTACACAATAATGCGAAACAAAACATCTCAGGAAAATATTTATTTTAAATGTTTATTTTATTTATTTATTTATTTTTATAAAATTTGTTATAAAACTATTGGATTTCCAAAACTGCAATATTTTATGGCAGGAGGTTTGCAAATTTGAATTGTTTTAAATATTTGGTTTTCTTTTGTCTATTAATTTTTTCATTTTTTTACACCCCATTCATCTATTTTTTGTAGGCGACTATATCCAAATTATTATCTATCGCAAAATCATGATTAATTTCATGAAATTAAAATATACAAAACATCAACATACTCTTAGCATTCTACATAATAGGTTAAATGCTGCTGTTGAATTCATGACAATGTGATTTAACTTAATTTTAGAAAATTGGGGATCTCTCATTTAATATATTTTGTAACACTTTAAAAATGTAGATTAGAAATATTTTAAGCATTGTATAGTAAAATGGCTTGGAACATTATGCTGAATTATTAAGGATTTTTTCTTTTTGCAAAAAATTGAAGTAGAACTTTTTATTTTGTTGATTACATCTGTTCCAGTAATTTTTCTTTTATGACTATTTCAGAACAGTACCTTATTTTTAAAGACTGTGTACGAAAGTTAAAAGTGCTCTTAATGTTTATTTAGGTGAAACCAACAATTGCAGATAAATCATTATTAGCCTCGCAACTACTTCTTTTGGCTGGACAAAGAGTACACAAACTTATATTTGACAGTGCTGATCCTGCTAAGAGTCTTGGTTGTATGACGCCAGATGTTTCCTCATTTTTAAAGAAATTGGTAAATATTTTATTAATAGTAATATTTAAATGAAGGGATTTTTACTTATTAATTTATTTGTTCTTCTGTATGAATTATTGCCTGTAAATTTTTAAATTGATTACTCTTATCATGGATGTTATTTATATTTACGGAAGAATACATAGAACCCTAAAAAGGAATTTTAAAAGTGAAAATAATACAAAATATTTGCTGGTGATGGCTAGAAAAATTATGCTTATACAAAAATTTTAATTTAAAGTTTCAGTAATTTAAAATATAATCAGTTATTGATCAGAAGTGTAAAAAGATGCTGTCATTAACACCACTCCTTCGTATTTTGCTTGACTTTTAAGTTGCCTATCCAGGTATTGTAAATTATATTTAAAAATTTTCTTTAAAAATTGACATTTTTTGTGTTTTTTTACTCTATTTATCAGTTTTGTTGAAATTGAAATTCATTAAGATAAAACTGGATACACAGGAAACTTATATATTTCAATTGATTGAAAATTTGAATGATGATCATTTTGGAAAATCAAGTGATTGACTAAATTTTGCTTGGAAGTCTGCTTTAAAAATATTTAAACCATTCTTACTAGTAAACTCAACAATCAAGATTTTTTGGGACTATAGTGTGTTGAATTTTTACTCACTACATTCCATTCAATAGCTTGTGTCTGTTTTCAAATAAAATATGCTCCTAACAACTTTTTACTGATAGGAGCATATTATAAATTGACTGGAAATTTTCCTAATAATATATTGTAACAATTTATTGTGACAATATCAATATGTGAAATATTTGACTTTCTGATTAAACATAATTGTTAACTTAGTAGTTTTTTCAAAATATGAAACTATTGTTTAAGGTAAAAATTTATGGTATCATATTTGTGAATCTAACAAAAAATGACTTCATCAAATTATTTAAAGGATTCATTGCAAAAATTCTATCATATGAAACAATTACTAAGGAGATTATTTCCATATTCTTAGTGGATTTGGTTATGCTCAAAATAACATTCACTTTATTTCATTAAAGAGGAACAGTTTTAGATATTTTGAGAGTTTATATGCTTATATTAAATATGATGAGAAAGTGAATGAAATTTTTGTGTCATCTTTACTATGTAGAAGAGCATTTTTGTCATATTATAGAAAAAACTTCATGGTTATAAAATATGTGCAGAAGCTGGAAAAAAGTAAATGCTGAGGCATCAAAAAAGAAAACTGTCATAAAACAAGTCATCTTCACTACATTTGTTGCAAATTTCAACAAAAGGAAAGTGCTGGATCATTTATCGGTCGTTCAATATTCCTCCTTTTACCTTCCACTAACTTAGGGAGACTATCACAGAATTACAAATGTGAATTTTAGTTTCAATTTTTTAAAGATAATGATTTTGATATTAGTGATCAAGAATGTTGAACCATTTCACTGAAGAGTAAATATCAGAATTTCCATCCATATATAAAAAGAAGTTTCTAATTGCTTACATGGAATAAATATTTAAGAAGATGGATTCCTCATGCAATGAACCTGAGGAATAAGGAGCAGTATGAATTGAAATCATTGAATCTGCTCATGCAACACAAAATTTTTTTATCTGAAATTTTGTGATGTAAGATGAAGAATAGATATGTTGTGAAATCCAAAAAGCAAAAAATAACTGAGCAAATCTTAATAAAAGAATATTATCAATACTGAATCAAATCATTCAATTCAAAAATATTTTGTTTATCTGATGAGGTATGAAAAGTTTGTTCTGTTATAAAAAGCTTGGAGCCAGGTTCTGTTATAAAAAGCTTGCCTATTTTTTTCAAAAGCTCTAAGTGACAATTACTATGATTGAAGCAAGAAATGTTGCAATTTAAAATGGCATAAATTATTATTCATTCAAAAATTTATATCCTTTTAAATTGGTGTATGATAATATTGGGTTTATTATTGCAAAACTGGTTTAGTGTCTGTTAATGGTGCTTTGGCTGTGAAGATAGGTATTAACGTTGAATATTTTTTGGGGAATAAAAGAATTATTTAGTTCTAAGTTATAAATTCATTTTCTAAAACAATCCTTAAAAGTATAACTGCATTTGATACTAAAAAGCCATGCTTTATGTAAAAAGATTAATTATAGGCAACTTAACTAAATGGTGCAAAAATTAAAAATAAGCATTTTTTATAATCTAGTGATACACGAAGTAAATTTTTGAAATGTTATAAAACACTACATCTACTAAATTATTCAATGTCTAGGTCACCCTACTGGCACTGAGTGACTAGTTTAGAAATGTTCTTAAGCAAACATTTCTGACTCACAGATGCTGTAGCTTTGCTTACTATTTTTATAATAATTTTCATTCCATTGCTCATATTTGCAATTTTTCCACTCAGTAACTCTCAGTGTATTCCCAATTGTAAGACAGAAATTTCAAGAAGCTTATGTTTTTGCCATCTGAGGTTATGAATCTCTTAGTTTCGTGTACTATTGTACATACTCTGTATATATATATGTAACAGTGCAGGCGAGCCCCAGGCTGTACCTTTAGGTTAACAGACTTGAAATACTCACCCATCATCAAGTGCCTTGTAGTTTTGAACCACAGTCAGGTGATGAGGTCACACCTGAATGGCAAGCTCCTCTCCACATCCACGCCATACCAACGGAAGGACTTTGAATGTCTCATTAACGTAGACTCGTCCCTAACCCATGGAGCTCCAGCAACTTAGTGAAGGAAAACTCGGGGTCACTCTCTGTGGTAAATAAGGCTTCACTTGGCTGATCTTAACTGAAAGCGGTATGAAGCTGCTAAGCCACTGGAGCTCTGCCTGCTGTTACCAAATTTCTATCAATTGCAAAGCCCACCAATTTATTTATAGGATCATTTTCAATGTTAATATAATTTTTAACTACTAAAAGCATCTCCCATATTGCCGTGTGACCTCTTAAAATTGTAATGTTTACCCTCTTTCTTATTTTAAAATTGTCGAAAACAGTTGCAAAAATGGCCAATTTAGCTGTATCAGTTGTATTAGTGAGCAAGTTAAGCTGCAGGGAGAAATATTATTGTGATTAGACTATGTAATTAAAGTCAGTTATAAGTTGTAAGGTAACATCAGAAATCGTAACTTTAATCTTCCTCATGACCCTATTCCTCAAAAGCTATACAGACTATTTCATTTTTTTTCATTAAAAAAATCAAGATGTTTTTGTTCAAATATGCAATTATTAGAATAAATCTAGTCTATCAAATATGCATAAATCAAATTATTCAAATTAAGAAATGCATATATTCTCACAAAAAAGTGTAACACACATACAATCTACTATGTGATAAGGCCAACAATATCAGTAACATGGGAGGCATAAAGTTAGCTCAATGGGAAAATCAACATTAGCCCATTGGAGAGTTAACGCTATTTACTGAAAATGTTCCTGCAAGTTACTTTTTGCTCGGGATCAACACAGTTAGGTTATCACTAATATCATCATTGAAAACAGTACACAATACAGCAAGTTATTTGCTCTATAGTTAGATTAACTAGTAGTCTGAAAGGTAATATTGCTGTTGTGTCAGTGCATTTTTACTTTCATGATTATTTTAAAGTGTTTTCAGTTTCAATCTTGTCTTGAATCATTGATGAATAAAATGTGTTCATTTACTCTGCATGTTTATTACGAATCTAATGGGAGGTAAAAATGTTTTCAATGAATTATCTTAAAGTAACCCTGACAACTTTTAATTTTTAATGCATTGGGAGTGATTACTAGGAGCTAAATGAATAATTTAAAAATATTTTGATTTTCATAAATGAGAAAGTTAAAAACACAAATGTTGTAATTTAACTGCAACTTATTGGCATGTGAATAATTTCTTTCATTTTTAGGGTGATATCACACTACGATGTAATAATGTGCCTCTTCATTTGACTGCAACTCTTGTAGACCAAGTATTAGTTCATTTACCAGAATCTTCTAGGGAATACAAATTAGCCCTTTCATTGAAAGATGCTATACAAGACTTATCTAAAATACATTCTAATTCACTTTGATGTTAAAATTCTTTCAGTTGTTTCATGAAAATCTAAATTTTCTATTATTATCAAAAATTAATTGCAATAATATGTGATAATTAATAGAGTTATATGGATTTTATACATTTCAATTTCATAGAATAATTTAAATTTGTTATTGAATTTTATTAATATTTTGACAAAATTCCTCACCTAAGAAATATATAATTAATCAAATTTCAATCATTGAGTGATAAAATTAAATTTTTTTTGTGTTTATAATATAAAGACAAATAAGTCTTAAAGAGAGTAAAATTTTTATATATAAGTTTGTTTTTATGGAAATAGTGTAATTCTATTATTTTTGTTATATATAGTAATTTTACTTTAATCAAGACAAAAATATCTATTGGTAAAATATTAATGGAAACAGGTTTATTTGTATATGAAATTTTAGAATTTTATTTAATCTTTTTACATATGTAAATATGCATAAATATAAAAATTATATAATGTATTATAAACAGATTACAATTAATGCAAGAGTTTTTAAAGTGTGATCTACTTCTTATAGTACTCTATGTGATATAGCAAAATTTGAAGAGTTGTTTTATTAGTAAAAACTTGTGCAAAATCTGATTGGACTTTGTTGCTTGTAATATACTAACTCTTTCTTATTTTAAATATGACTTATTGATATTAAGCAATTTAATACAGAAATATAATACTCATAAAACATTTTAAGTTTGAAAAACTTCTGAAATTCTTACTGTCTATTGGTTTTCTTTTGGTTTCTCTTTAATTTTTGTGCAATAAATTTTGTATTATATATTTTGAAAGAGTAAATTTAATAAGTTTTTACTTTCAAAAATTAGTAAAATGAGGAATATTGCAAACTGTTTTCATGTAAAATCAAAATGACTGTTTTTCAAGTTTTATTGAAAAGTGCAATTACCTTTAAATACTTGCCTGTGTATTTGAATTAAACTGAAAATAGAATATCTTTCTTAAAATCTGAATTACTATCAAAAGGATTGTTGGGAAAGGATATTCACTAAAAATTAAATATTCCGTAGTTAATACTGTATTACCAGCTAAACTTTAGTAAAAAAAATCTACATTATTCAATTGTAAATGCTATATTGTAAAAAATTAATTTTAAGAACATATATAGTCAAATAAAAGATTATTAAATCTGAAATTTTCTATTTTTAAATATAATTTTGTAAAATTACTAAACAAATTTTAAAAAAAATTCTACTTGTATTGAATAAATAATTTAAATTCAAAGAAAATTGCTGCAGCATTATGCTTTTGGAAAATAAGTACTTTTACATTTAGTATGATGCATCAGGGTATTTTGTTATTTATGATTGTCTCATTTTTGTCCATAATCTGCATTTTCTTGAAATTCTAACACCATTCCTTTTATTAATAACAAATTTATTGTAAAGGTAATCTTGCTTTTTATGATGTATATTTTGTATGATATTAAAATGTGTATAGTATATTATCGGGATTCTTTGTAAAATGTAATATAAATTAATTACTGAGAATTATTTGTACTGTTTTAAAAAAGGCATTACATATTTTATATAAAAAGAATATTGTTTGTACTGTAATAATTTAAGAGTGTTGTTTGTTAGTTTAGAACTTTTTTTACCTCTTTTTATTACATAAATGATTGTAGAATATGCAAATTTTTTTGGAATTGCCAAAGTAGACAATTTTGTGATACTTAGTGTTGTATTGCGTTTAAAATATATGAAGATTAATAAATTATTTTTTAAAAGTTCATTTGTTGCTTAAATCATTTAAAATTAATCTTCTAAATAGGAATTAAGATTATGGGAGTGAAAATCTCAAAGAGGTTGGTTTGATTGGTTTGTCGCTCAACGGTCATTTTTTGCACACGTGGTATAATTAGACCGTGACCTACGGTTTAAAGTGGATTCCGAACCACTACATACATCCATGCCCAAGGTGAGATTAGAACCCACGAACTGTTGAACCGATAGCAAGAGCGCTCACCATTCGGCTGCCAGCTCGGCAAATCTCAAAGAGGATTATAGACCGACCTTGTTTGACAATACAAATAAATCTAAAAGCTTATAACATAATTTGTTACCATTTGCAACATACCTTGAATTAATTATATTTACCTTATAGAAAGATGAGTAGTTTTCTTTTTAACCATAAAATGGTTGTTTTTTTCGTTACAGTTGAGATCTTGAGTACGCCACTTTATTACGATTCTCATTGATTTAAAATATCCATGACGTCAGATAACGTTTCATCTACGTCACATCATATTGAGACGGAGTTGTAAATCTGATTTGTTGACGAATTTGCTGTCTATCTACAAATCACATTCTTCGAGCGGCAGCAAACAAGGCGAAGTTCACCATCGAATTACTGATAATATTATCGAAGTTCATTGTATTAATAAAATGATTTCTTATATAAGGAGCAAAGATCAGTTTCAGAAAATGTTTTCCATTGATTGAAGCCATTAACTCATGAACAATAGAATAGCAGGAAAAGCAAGATGGAGAAGATGTGACAAAACATCCTCTTTATTGTTAGTTTAAATCGGCAAGGAAAATTTAAAATTTTCAAAAATTTCATTAATAGAATTTTAAATTGGTAATTGCAATATTTGTAAACAATCTCTTTTGAATTTTTGGCCGCGGGTGGTCTGGTTATTTAGGGCGTCGTTCTCATTATAGGAAGGTTGTGAGTTCGAATCCCAACCGACCAAAGATCGGTCATGTGCACTAAAGGCGGCTGGGGCACTTTAAAACTGGCATGGTCGCAATGTCCTCCAAGTGAAATGATACTTCTGGGGGTGGTAGGCTAAGTATTGGGGGTTTTCTGCGTGGTCCCTGCTTCAAAATCACGAAGACTCCACCCGGCTGTTTTAATGCTACTGGTAGAGCCCAACTGAAGGCTAGGGTACAGGGAAGCATGCTGGTGCAGCAACATCACTAATGCGAATGTTTTGCTAAAACAGATAGCATCTATGTCCTGAAGTGATGCTTGTCGTACAGCATGGCTGGGCATTAAGTGGATCCCCAAGACATTTTTGGGTGATTGTCGATGCTAATTTTTATGATCCACATACCAAAAATATACTTGTTTAAAATTCCGATCGTCTTTGAAAGTGATGACGAGACAAAAAAAGTAGCTTTTGACCCAGAAGTCTTCCTACCTATGTCGTAATTGTTAAACTCGTGCACAAAACGTTTTTAGTAAGTTCTTTCCCTCATATATCAATGCACAAGTATTTTGTTGACTTTGTCATTATATAAGGTCGTCCGTATGTTTCGTTTAATTTTCGTTATAGGGTTACTAAATTCTGAATTTTAGCCCTGGGACGCTGCAAGTCATCTTGACTTTGGCACATAACGGCTTTTCTTATACCTTAACACATTTTTTTATGACAAGTGTCGTTGATGTTCCAAAGTTTTAAGCTTAAATGAGAATTCACTAGGTACCCTGTATGTATAATTGTCCAAGAATTTCCCTTGATTTGAATTATATTTGATGGTTTATTTGACCAGTTTATCTAAGGGATTGTAATATCAAAAATGAAAACTTGATGCAGTTAAGATTATATCGGATAAATTATTCAAAACTATTTTGAACATTGTGGAATGCAAATCAACCTTAAGTAAGGAATTTCTCAAGTTAAATAAATATTAGTCCATACACACACACTCTTAAGTAACATATTGTTTTAAAGAATTTTACCCCATATTATATTAATCACTTATGAAAATATGATTAATATAATATGGGGTAAAATTTAACAATTTGATATACTTATTGCTTTTTTGATATACTTAATTTGATATTTTGAAACACCAACTCATCGTAGATTAAAAAAATATTTATATTAGTAAATATGAAATTTTTGTAAAATAAATTTTTTTTGTAGCGAATGTTTTTCTTAGAAGCAAGAAATTTTTATTAGCTAATTTTTTATTTTTTTTATATTATATGTATATATAATTATGTTGGAAAATATACTGCATTGTCTCAATATAAAAATATTTAATGGAAGTTTTTATACATTATTGGTTTGTTGATACTAAACAAATCTATTCTTGAAGAAATATTTTCAAGGCTTAATTTTTGGCAAAAAATTGCCTTTTGATAAAATTTAAAAGAAAAAAAAATGTTAAGTCAGAGTTTCATTCCTATGAATTTCTGCCCATTGAGAAATTATGGGCAATGTAAAACCTAATGCACTGGCTAAAAAAGGAGTTTTGTTTGGACAACATATAAGTCGTACCCCGTTTTCTTTTCACACGACTAAATTATTAACTTGACAGTTGGAATAACTCTTAAACAGGGTATTACTTTAACAAACTCTCAATGCTCAAGGAATAAGAGATGGAAGACGTTGATTTGTTTTCGCTCAATGGTCATTTTTTTACTCACGCGATGACCCCGCCCGGCTGCTTCTATCTTACTGGTAGAGCCCAACTCAGGACTAGATACAGGGAAGCACGCTGGTGCAACAACTGTTCGCAGGACCATTTCTATAGAATAAGTGTGGGGAATTTCTCAAAGTGTGTTTTGTGTTACTCGAATCAGCCATGATTGTCGAATATTTAAATAACTGTACAATACTTCCTCAGTATGAGGACATTGTCAAGAAGTATTGGAGAGTCCGTAAACTAATAATTTAAACGTTAATGTTCAGCATTTGTAAAATAAATAACTATTAAAACTCTACAGGATCATTTCCATGTAACTCATATCACTTTGTTTATATCTACTTTGTTTCAATCTATTGGGTTGGCAACTAAGTTCCCGCCCTTTTATTAAGATGGAAAAATCTGTATGCCATTAAATACTTTTGGCACGAAGTTGTACATCATTCGAAAAAGAATATATTGTTCTACCTATGTGCATCAAATGAGACGTCTCAACACGGCTACTCAAGAGAAAAGACAGTGTTATTTTGCTGCATGGCAACACCTCCTCTCATCGCCAATATGACCAAGGAAGCCATTCAAAATCATGGTTGGGAAGTTCCCGCCCTTTTATTAAGATGGAAAAATCTGTATGCCATTAAATACTTTTGGCACGAAGTTGTACATCATTCGAAAAAGAATATATTGTTCTACCTATGTGCATCAAATGAGAGGTCTCAACAAGGCTATTCAAGAGAAAAGACTTATTTTGCTGCATGGCAACACCTTCTCTCATCGCCAATATGACCAAGGAAGCCATTCAAAATCATGGTTGGGAAGTTCCCGCCCTTTTATTAAGATGGAAAAATCTGTATGCCATTAAATACTTTTGGCACGAAGTTGTACATCATTCGAAAAAGAATATATTGTTCTACCTATGTGCATCAAATGAGAGGTCTCAACAAGGCTATTCAAGAGAAAAGACTTATTTTGCTGCATGGCAACACCTTCTCTCATCGCCAATATGACCAAGGAAGCCATTCAAAATCATGGTTGGGAAGTTCCCGCCCTTTTATTAAGATGGAAAAATCTGTATGCCATTAAATACTTTTGGCACGAAGTTGTACATCATTCGAAAAAGAATATATTGTTCTACCTATGTGCATCAAATGAGAGGTCTCAACAAGGCTATTCAAGAGAAAAGACTTATTTTGCTGCATGGCAACACCTTCTCTCATCGCCAATATGACCAAGGAAGCCATTCAAAATCATGGTTGGGAAGTTCCCGCCCTTTTATTAAGATGGAAAAATCTGTATGCCATTAAATACTTTTGGCACGAAGTTGTACATCATTCGAAAAAGAATATATTGTTCTACCTATGTGCATCAAATGAGAGGTCTCAACAAGGCTATTCAAGAGAAAAGACTTATTTTGCTGCATGGCAACACCTTCTCTCATCGCCAATATGACCAAGGAAGCCATTCAAAATCATGGTTGGGAAGTTCCCGCCCTTTTATTAAGATGGAAAAATCTGTATGCCATTAAATACTTTTGGCACGAAGTTGTACATCATTCGAAAAAGAATATATTGTTCTACCTATGTGCATCAAATGAGAGGTCTCAACAAGGCTATTCAAGAGAAAAGACTTATTTTGCTGCATGGCAACACCTTCTCTCATCGCCAATATGACCAAGGAAGCCATTCAAAATCATGGTTGGGAAGTTCCCGCCCTTTTATTAAGATGGAAAAATCTGTATGCCATTAAATACTTTTGGCACGAAGTTGTACATCATTCGAAAAAGAATATATTGTTCTACCTATGTGCATCAAATGAGAGGTCTCAACAAGGCTATTCAAGAGAAAAGACTCATTTTGCTGCATGGCAACACCCTCTCTCATCGCCAATATGACCAAGGAAGCCATTCAAATTCATGGTTGGGAAGTGCAGTCACACCCACCGTACTCTCGATTTGGCACCAACAGATTTTCACCTCTTGCGATCTCTTTCAAATGTTATGCGGGGAGTTTCTTTCAATACTGATACAGAAATGAGAGCTTGGTTGGATGACTTTCGAGTCTCAAACAGGCAAATTCTACCATCGCAAGCCGAAAGATATTAAAAAACTTGTTGAACGCTGGGAGAACGTTATAAACTACAAAAGAGAATATATTCTTCATTAATTGTACATGCTTATTGAAAAAAAATTTTTTTTTAACAAACATTATTAAAAACGGCGGAAACTTAGTTGCCAACCCAATATTTGGTTCATATCATACGAGGTTTACTCTGAAATTTTTGAGATACGCGCAGACGAGAATTTACAAAATAAAAATAACGGTTTAATTTTAAAGTACAAAGTATTTTAACACAGAAGACGATTTTTTACTGACTTACTTCAACTTGTTTAGCGTGGAATAAATTTTAAACAGAAGAGAAAATGAAGTCGACGCGAGAACATTTTCGCGCTGTGATTTTGAACGATTTCAAAGCAGGATTAAATCAAGAAGAATGCGTTCAGCGGTTGCAATTAGCATTGGGTGATGAATCTCCAACTCGTGCTACTGTATTCAGATGGTTTAGAGAATTTAGAAGAGGTCGCAATTTTCTTCAGGATGAAGAACACACAGGAAGGCCGCCGTCGGCAGTAATCCCGGATAATGTGTCTGCTATACGAAAAATGTTAATGGATGATAATCGCTGTACCTATCAAATGATACAGAAGGAACTTAACATTGGATCCGCAGCCATACACAAAATCATTCATGAAGAATTACATATGAAAAAAGTAGTTTGCCGTTGGATTCCTCATAATCTAACTGAGCATCAAAAAGAGGAGCGTGTCAGAATCAGTAAAGAAACTCTTAATATGCTGAATGATGGTGGCCACCACATCATTTCTAAAACTTGTAACAGGTGATGAAACGTACATACCGTTTTTTGACGTTCCAACACGTCAAGAAAGCAAAGTATGGGTCTTTGAAGATGATCCCACGCCGACAATGGTGAAAAAACAACGCGCACTGAAAAAAGTGATGTATGCCGTTTTCTTCAGAAGTACGGGATTGGTCAAAGCCATCAAGTTGGAAGGACAGAAGACAGTAACAGCAAACTGGCATACCACTAAATGTCTGCCAGAAATTCTACAAAAACTGAATGTTAGGGGACTAATGCTTCATCATGACAATGCATCTTCACATACAGCCGGATTAACAGTTGAGTTTCTTAAACAAAAACAAATTAAAGTGATCGAACAACCTCCGTATTCTCCTGATCTAGCAATGTGCGATCTTTTGGTTATTCTTCAATCTAAAAAAGAACTTACGTGGATGTCGTTTTCATTCAGAAGAAGAGATTGATGTGGCTATAAATGCATTTTTTTCATCTATTCGAAGAAATGAATGGTTTGAGGCATTTAATGTGTAGAAAATTCGTCTACAAAAGTGCATTGATGCTGGAGGAGACTACTTTGAACACACCTAAAATTTTGTAAGTATAACTCTTTAAAAACCTAGTTGTATCTCAAAAATTTTCTGAGTGACCCTCGTATCACTTTCATCGTATGTAATTTGTTTTTATTTTTAGAGGTAAAAGAGAAATATGATGAAATTACAAAATTTTTAGAAAATTTAATGTGAAATGAATCAACAAAATGAAAACAATGTTTTTGATTTTGAATTTACAGCTGATTTACAAAACGATGACAAAAGAATCACAGATCTGTCTCGTCAGTTGGACATTTTATTGTCTTTTGCCCAATTATGGGCCATCCAGTTCACGCTGGTCTTCCAGCTGTTTTTGAGCGCCTCGTCAAATTTCAGACGGAAATGCTTGAGAGCGTCCTGATCGGACATGTCGAGGACGAGGGTGTCTCTCAAATAATCCAAGTCCTTTTCGCTGCTGAGCTCCGGAATACCTGTCGACAGCATCATGGCGAACAGAGAAATGACCAATGGGCCTCTGCGCCGGAGGATCATAAACGCTCTCTCACAGTACTGTTGAAATCTACAAATGGTCATTTTCAGATTATTTATATGACAATAATTTAAAAAAAATTGAATTATTTTATATCGATAATTCAAAGCAATAAGAGTTTGTAATTTACATTAAATATATTTTATACTTAAATAGTAGGGATTCATGTACCTTAAAAATAAGTTAGTGTTCTGATGGGTTGTACTGTAACGCGGTTAATAGGTTATTCCACTACAATCCCTTTTAGCCCGAGAGCACCGGGACCAACAGTTTAAAGTGGATTTCGAACGATTGCAGACATCAACACCCGTGGTGGGTTTTCGAATCCACGAACTGTTGAACCGAAGGCCTGAGCGATAATCATTAGACTACCAGCTCGGCTTAGATAAGAAAATGGATAATTTGGCTGATGTTTTTCTCAACATGATATTCCTGTAATAAATATTTAAGAAACAATTGTCATGCAAACCAATATTTTCGGTGTTTGTCTTTTTAAATACTATTCGAAATGTTTAATAAGGCTAATGTATATTGGTCTTTCCCTAAACCTGTATGTTGGTTATGACCCTCGGCTTTCACCAAGTGTTCTGGTTAGAATCTCTAGTAAGGCTTGGACGTAAAACTGGGATAAAAGTCAGACTTTCTATTTGTAATTCAAAAGAAAGCAGAGCAGCCATCTTATCCTGTCTAGAGCCATCGTTCTCGTCAATAAATATTTTCTACTTCTGCTTGTTGTTGTCCTTTCTCATGTACACCAGATAGAAAACACGCAACAAAAAAATTATGGGTCTATATTCAATTTGCCTACCAATCTTTCGATAGAAAACGTATGATTTAAAATCTGAACTATAGATTGAAAACTAATGTATTACGATTATTTTGTTTTTATTAAATATAAGAATCTATTATTTCATTACCCAGTGGTTTCATTTTTTATGTATTCTAACAATAACGGAAAACGCAGCTGTGATAACTCATTAAGTATTCAAAATTGTCAACAATTTTTCGAGAATCCATAATGTGACTTATGACTATACTATATCCTTTTAATTATTGAACTCAAGTGTTGGAATGTATATATTTAAAAAAGTTGCATCAAGAACCGACTCAGTTTTTGGTTTCTGTGAAACAAAAGTTTGTCGCTCTAAACACGCATTTCTCATAAGGGCCCATTCGACCGACCTCGGCGGTTTAAAGTTAACTTAGAACTATTAGAAAAGTCCAAGCCCCATGTGAGTTTTGAATTCTTTATGAACTGTCGAATGAGTTAATCATTTCCAGAGAGTTGACAGTTTGGTTATGCGCCTCATCATGCAGCGACATTTAGAAAATAAATATGCACGTGGGAAAATCAAAGATTTAAGACTGTGAGGCTGAAACGAAATTTATCAACACATGCACAGGAAAAATGATATAGTGCATCATTTCTATTATTCTTAATCCAATGTGTTAGGCGTAGAAATATCGAACCTTTTAATTTGTGTATCAATTCCCTAGACAAAATTTTCGATTCTGCTTAACCAAACGTTACATTTCTAAGTACTTAGAGACAAAGCTGAGTAAGTCTTAAATGCCTTAAATTAAGTAAGAATTATTGCCAAAGAACGCACTCTTTTAATTTGTACTATGTTTTATATATTTTAGTATTCATTCAAGACAAATATGCTAGAAAAATCAACTGGATCCATATGTAGGAGTATTTATTAACCATAATATCTTACACTTTTACGACCGATTGAGTTGATACCTCATTTATATATAGTGTTTAAAGTTATACATATTTTCGCAAGAACATCTTTATGACCGATAGAATTAATATTTCATTTAGTGGTTAAAGTTTATACACATTTTAACCAGAATATTTCCGCTGATTTATCAAATACTCTTTTAGTCTTTTTGTAAAGATAATCTCCTAAAATGGGGAGCGATATGTTGTCGAGTCTGGTCAATGGAGATTAAATCTGGAAGATAGTAACGAGATCTCAAATTAATGAAAATTTTTAAATATAACTTTGTCGTATCAAAAATTTGGTATTGAATACAAAATGTGATGCCATTATTCATGTATCTTTGCCATGCTATTAAGCCTGAAAAGACTATCGAGGCTCGTTGGTAAAGGTAATTTGAGGATATTAAACATTTCATGTCTATTTGGCGTAGTATTATTTACAATTTTTATCGATGTTATACTGATACTAAAAACTATCTTCATGACTATCTATGTTACGGCGCCTTTAGTTGTCCTACAGCCATCAACAAATCTCTTCAGCCACTTTGATTTAAACTTCATTACGTATGACCTTATAGATGAAAGCTGCCGTAAATGTTTTTAAAATCCACAGCGTACTAATTTACGGAAAACATTTTCTTAGACAGGTGGGTACATTCCTATACCATTAGGAAAAGAAGGCAGGAAAATTAGCAAGCACCTTTTCCAGACTAATATGCGCGTAGATATTACATAACCTACCGCTGCTCAACATTGGCAACTTCCGTGAGCAACTTGGCTAGAAATGAAGTTATGACCTTCTACTTAAAAGAGCGTAATCTTGCCATTAGATTATAACGCACTTATGGCTGGAATCGCTAATTAAATGACTAAAGATGGTTCATCTTGTTCCTTGATGTCAATAATAAAGCTGTTGTGGGTTGCTAAACGCATTTCATACGAGACACGCCTCTCCCCACTGTCCAGTTTTCTAAGCTACCCTGCGATATAGGAAATTTATAAAACTTGTACGAGTCTTATTGTATCGACTATTGCCAACAGTGTACAACAACAATGCAGTGAATACGTCGTACAATGAGGAGATTAAACACTCAAATTTTGTCTGATGTTGGATCTCGTTTGCTTTTTGGTAGATTAAATCTACTCTTAAATTTTACAGAATTTTTCTTCATTTCGCAGTCAGACATAAAACGATAAATAGTGAGAACCGGAATGAATTTGCCACGATATTGAATATCTTTATGACTATCCTGTCTTGAATATCTTTATGCAGTATAAAGTGCTTAAGTGCCCTGAGCATGCATGAAACTGAATTTATAAACTTTATTATTTGCACTCCACTGGGAGAAAGTATTTTATTCTTTACAGACCTTTCAAGGCTTTCATTATCGTTGTCCTATATCTCAGTTTGAATTAGAAAAATTACAAATTCTGAAAAAAGATTAATGCGATATTTTTTATGTTTTTGCTTACTTAGAATATTGAGAGTTATTATATTCAACTTTGATTTTTTTATCATTTTACTATTACATTTTACACACAAGTCTAATTCTACCGGAAATTACAAATTAAAGTATACATATAGATTCCGAAATCCTACATTCATATTCAACATGTAAATCAAACATAAGAACTTTTGACTTAAGTCCAAATTCATAACCATTCAGCAGACAGTTATACTTGAAAAATGAAGTGTATTTATAGTTAATATCAATTATTTTAAATTATTTTATTTTCCATAAAATAGCAAAAGTTAAAAATTTTGTACAGTAAGTTTTGATGAGTATAGCTATAAATCTTTTAAGTAATAACGAAAACCTGAAAAAATTACATTTCACTCTATCAATTTTTTAAAAAATATTTAAATAAATTATTCAAACAGAAAATAATAACAGTAAGAAAAATCATAGTTATTTCGCAAAGTTGAAATTGGAATCCATACATACTTTGTAAACTCCTGAGATTTCTGAGTGTGACCTTTTGTTATTATGTACACAAAATCATGCGTCAAAACAAAAGGTACCCTTTCTCGCTTAATCCCAAATTTTTCTTTGAATTTACCAAGAATGTGGCCGAAATCTACGTGAAATAGCTGAAAAAAGGCAAATCATAAATTAAAATATTTTTAATAGTTAATTAAATACTTTAATAAAGCTCTATAACCAAGTCAGTTCTTCACAGTAATAATTTTGTCGCATTATAAGTTTAGGAAGAAAAGATAAAATTGTTTACGAATTTCTATTTTAACCTGAAAATAAATAAGGCTCATAGATGTGAAGAAATTTATAATTGTTTATATATATATATATTGAAGTGATTTCCCAATTATAAATAAAACTTATGTTCTTAGCAAAAGATTTTTCCCACTTTAAAAATTGTATTTCAATAAATGTAAAATAAAAACCTCCTTCGTGTTACAAAACATTTGGACAAACCATGTTTCAGTATATAATGCGGTTTTTTTTTACTAATATTTAATTTCTTAATAAGAAAAACGTAATTATAAAATAACACGTTTTTCTCATATAAATCAAACAGAAATAAAAAATGTTCAATACTAGAATTTAATTTTAGTATGCCTTTTCCGTCAAATGTTTTAGGCAAACTCGCTTATAATTAAAAGTGGATTACAAAAAAACAGTTACAGAATGTGCTTAACCTGTGACCTCCATTAACATCAATTACATGGTAAAAGCGCATTATAGAATGTTCAATGGCAACGCAAAGAAACTCTTGAGGGATTTCATTAACACTGTGTAATGCTTGCATTCCTTCAACCCCTGTAAGTTCCTAATTTCTCCTCCTTTGGCATGAACCATCACCGCTACGAATTGGAAAATTCAAGTCAAATGAACAAAGAGTCTAGGGCATTGGAAAAAGCTCGAGATATTACTCGATTATCACCAAAGGTAACACGAAAGTAGATTCTTTAACTTGGCTACATCAGCAGCTTCACAAGCAAATGCAATGCCCTTTTCTTAGCAGCACAGCCAAGAGTCTTCAATCTCTTCACATTTTATAATCATCTTAAGCTTATTCTCCGGTATGGTCTCTTTTTGCAATATCTTCAAACTACGATACACAATCAGTGCAGCTGAAACTATAACTGCCGTTCTGATAGAACAATTTCACCAGAAAAGCTCAATCATGTTGTTGTTTTGTTGTTTCTCATCCCCGTGACCAGCAATGCTGAATCAGGTCCATGAGTTCACGGATGAAATCGAGAACTAAAAGGGTGTCACGAACCAAGTCTTTCCTGGTAAGTCCCAGATAAGATAAAATGTGACCAGAGGAAGCTTGTGCAGAAGAGCACCTAGTACAGATTTCGAAGTGTTTAATGCCTCCAACAAAAGTCATTGAGGACAAGTGACCACTAATGTTAATAGATAAGAGCAGTTTGATCTCGTCTACTGCTGCCCCGAGCCAAGGAGCCACCAGGGCACCAACTTTGGTACCACAAGTGTACTGGTGGAACCATCCAAATGGCCTCATTCATTATCTTATATTTAGAAAATAACTCCATACATGTAAGAAGAGCGGCAGGCGTTGTGACTTCGCTAGTACCAGTTGTAGTCAAGCTCTCCGCAATTTCATTTCCAGCAACGTTAAAATTTGACGGAAACCACTGGAAGAGGACCCAATGAGAAAGGGAAAAATGTTTTAGTTTCCTCAGGATGTCCAAGTATCCTTTAGTTGCGGTAATAACATGATGGAATTCAAACCCACCAGTTAACATGCCGTTACGCAGAATATCGACCATTCTTCTGCGTAACGGCTTGATTAACAATGATAAAAGCACGTAGAATCATTTTCTGGTTCTGAGTTTTAGGTTTCACTAATTTGCATAAAGAAGTTTTGAAAATTGCAAACCAGAAGTAAAAAATTTCAATTAAGTTTTTTATAATAGAAATGGTTTCCTTGTTAACTGTGTGACAGATGTATTATACGATAGAATATACTAAGATTTGAGTAGGGTTACTTTGAATAGGATTACAACTATTCTGTATTTACAAAATCACAGTTAAAAAAATAAGAGACACACACACATTGGAACGTGGTTTAATTGATGATTTGTCTAAAATTAAAATTTGATTGATGAATTGTCTAAAATTTTATTTTTTGTTTTCATCCATTAAGTTCTACTTTTAATACTGTTTTCAATCATTATATATTTTGTCTTTACAAAATGACTAGTACTTCAAATTTTTAGGGGGATTAAATTTTTAAAATGTTTATTCTTCTTAATATGGGCTCCCAGTTGTATAAAGCAATATCGGAAGTTTCTGAAAATCCAACTTAAAGAGAATCGTGTATTAACTCTAGGTATAAGCACTATTTTATTATTCATACTGTGTACTCGAATATCTTTGAATTCTTCGCATTTGGCGGAAAGTTCGAATAAATAAATAATTGCGATAATATTTAATATTTTTATTTCAATGACAGCAATCCCAGTGAAATAAACTTTCAAAAACGTTACTCCTTAAATCTAGTTAATAAAGATGTCGACTGAAATGAACGAGCGACTTGGAGATTTTTCAGACATTAAGCAAAGAATCTGTGATTCCAGCAACAGAAAATTACTCTCATATATAGATTATATACATTAACATAATTGCAAACATACCTGTCCATTTGTCTTGACCATAATATTATCGCTGTGTCTATCAGCAACGCCAAGGACGTAAGTTGCGACGCAGTAACCGGCACATGATAAAGTGAACTCTTCTGCAGCTTTGCTTAAACTAAAATAAAACATCTCCGAGGAGAAATTAAAATTTCCAAGAATACAGTTGGCAAAAAAGTATGAGAACAGTAGGAAACTTTAAGTTTTCTAGGTAATAAAATGAAACATTTGTCACATAGTATTTATATTATGTAATACTTTTACATAATTACTCATGGAGTAAGAAACAAATATTTAGAATCAATAGAATTTTAAAAAACTAAAATAAAAAAAGATTTGCATTCCACAAAAAAAGTATTAGAAAAATCAAACTTCAATATTGACTTGACATCAAATAAAATAACTAAAAATTCAAACGTGATACACTAATACTTGATATGTAGTCTTTTAGCTGAAATTACTGCATCCAGAGGTTATTGGCATAGATTCCACCAAATCTTTGGGGACGTTTGATGACCTGCTGGTCCAGGCATCTTGCAAAGCTTACTTTGCGAATTTTCTCACTTTTTCATCCAATAGACGCAACAAATGTTCAATAGGATTCAGGTCTGGGGAATATGGAGGAGTTATTAATCCTCGGAAGCATTATATAATAGCCATTCTTTGGTTTTGTTGGCAGTATGCTTGGGGTCTTGGTCTTGTTGAAAAATGAATGTCTTCTCTAACGCTAATTTCTTTGCACTATCTTCCAAGTTATCTCGTAACACATCAATATATGACAAAGCTGTCACTTTATCATCAATGAACTGGAGATTTCCAACTCCGTACAACTCCAGACCATGACATTCTCTCCTTCGTGCTTTATAGTTTGCTGTATATTTTCAAGCTGAAGAAAGCAGTTCCTTTTCTTCTCCAAACTGTGAGCACGTATTTAGATTTGAAAATTTCAAATTTATTCTCGTCGGAGAAAATTACATTTTTCCAGAAATCTAATGATTTATTTTTATAATTTTTGGCAAATTTTAGGCAGTTTTTTTCCTGTTGATTTCTGAAATAAAGTGTTTTTTCCATGAGCCGTCTTCCTTTTATAACAGCATTATGCAATACATTTCTAATTGTTTGAGGTGTTACAACCTTTCTTGAGATTGATTCAATATTTGTGGCCAACATCCTTGCACTTCCTGTCGGATACTGTAAGGCATCTTAAACCACCTGTCATTTTTCTCTGACAGTCAGCTTGCTTGGTCTCCCTGATCTTGGCCTATTATCTCACAATCCCAGTTTCTTTCTTTTTCTTTTTTAGAATGTTGTGAATTGCGCAAAGTGAAAGATTCAACTTAATGGAAATTTTTCGGAATGTGTTTGCCACTATTGTGCAGGTGAACGATTTGTTCTCTCTTCGCAAGTGAAATGTCTTTTATTTTGGGTGCCATGGCAGGAAAAGTCCACGTAAACTGAATTTCTACAAATTAGCGGTGAATGAGGTTGGTTGGTTGGGTTTTATGGCGCAAGGTCCAAAATTGGACATGCTGCGCCAAGACGTTTTTGTTGCTTTAAATATTTATTTAATTATTTTATTATTTATTTATTTTTTTAAAACCCAATCAACATTTAAAATTTTTAAAATACAAAAATTTGTGTATATAATATTTTAAAATAAATTTTATAAAATGAAATGTATGTACAATTTTAAAATTTAATAGTTAAATCAAATAAAATGTATGAAACCTATTGCTCTTAAAAAAGCGAATAGGTTTCTATGGGGTGGATCCCCTATTAAATCAAATAATGTTATAAAATCAGTATTAAAATAGTGTAAACGTTGTTGGTTAAAAACATGACATGAAATTAAAATATGATATATAGTAAATGGTTCATCACACGCTTCACACCATGGATTTAGTTCATTTAGGAACAAATGTCTGTGTGTGAAACGTGTGTGTCCGATACGAAGGCGAGTTAATCTAACATCTGCACTTCGTAACGGTAAAACTGATAATGAGGTGAGGGATGAGAAGATGGTATGTAGTTTGTTTCTGACCTGCAAGTTCCATGATTCTTCCCAAAGGGAACAAATAAAGCTTTTTATACTCTTTCTCACATCTGAGAGCGGAACCGATGGTAAAACTGGATCTTCAGCAGCCTTTGCAGCTGCATCCGCTCTCTCGTTTCCATCAAGACCTACGTGACTTGGTATCCAACAAAATACAATTAGCGGTGAATGAGACAAGTGCCCTTGACATTATTGATACGGTTGAAAGTAACCTTGAAAGTTTAATGATGTCATCGGCGCTGTAATTCGCATGTTTCTGCTTCTGTTCTAATAATTTTTTTGTGATGCAAATTTTGTTATTTTTATTTTAATAATATTGTAATTATTTTTAAATTTTATTTTTTACTTAGTTATAATTTTCTAAGAAAATGTTATCATTTATAAACTGGTTAAACGGTTTACTTGATTTTATTAACTTGAAAACTACAAATTTCTCATTGTTCTAATGCTTTTTCTGCCAACTGTATATGCTAGCAAAACATAGTGCTAAATGGTTACTATTTGTATTTGACAGTCCGTGGTGAAAAAAACAATAATCATGCTTACCTCAGATCATCAGGATTGTGGTCCCTCAACCATGCTAGAATGGAACCTTTTTTGAAAGCTGATGTCGCGGTAAATCCTTTTTCTTTTTGTATGTTGGCAATAGTATCTGAATCTGGAACAACTTCAATCAATCCCACTTTGTGACCTGTTGCTAAGCACTGATATGGTATCATTCTGTATAAAACATTGTTATTTAAGGTTAATTTTAACAGTCAGAATATCAATAGGATTTAAAATTATACATATTGAACATAAACTCTAATATAAACTCTCCACATTAGAACATAAGAAATCTATAATATTAAATTTCTATTATCTCTCACCTACAAATAGGTCTAAAATTCATTTTTCAAGTAACAAACATTTTATAATTCATTTAGTTGAGACATTATCTACTGGGAAGTAAAGGTATCTTTATACTCATAAAAATTTCAATAAATAAAATACAACATAATGCTTCTCAGTAACTGCTTAAAAAGAAAATTGGCATTACAATTCTACAGCTAATCCCTTATCAGTTTTAATTATTCCCATACTTGTCAAGTATGATTTATGTAAATTGTTGCCAAATATTTATGATAGAATTATTTGGAAACATTTTAAACTAAAATTAATTTAGAATTGACGTATATGGTTAAGCTGACATAAATTCTCTAAAACTACACAAAAGATATTTAAACTCTCTTCACATAACATGCTTCTGGGTTTACTATTATTGATTTATTGGTTTGGATTTACTATTATTGACACTCATTTTCTAGGGCTATCTACAGCGGTATTTCAGTTATTTCTAAAGCATGATTTTTGTTTGAAATCTCTCGACTATTACATCGTTAATTTTGAACTGGAACACGTTAAAATACTGAGAAATCTCAGAGGAAATATCCATATTTATAGGAATCTATAGATATTCTACTTTCAGATATACAATCAATTTTTTCCATAACTTATCATGATAGAAAACACGAATTTAATGCTCGTAGTTTAGCTAATTTATATAGTATCGGTGAGGCGTATTGATGTCACATTGAGATTCTTTAAAAGAAGGATATTTGTGCAACATTATTAATATACTAATGTAAAATTAAAAACTGGTAATTTGCAGTCTTTGTGCGCCAAGTTATATATTTCTGACATCAATACATAAGATGTTGGAAATAACATTGTGGTCATTCGCCTATACGATGGCAGTTTGGTTCTTTTTGATTTGATAAAGTTTTATAATCGTTGATTATAAAAGAAATAACTGATAAAACTGTATTTAATGACTGATCAAATTGTTTGTAAATTAATGACATTTCTGGTGAGCTTAAGCTTCTAAAACTGAGAGTAACTTACGTGATGTGCGTAAAGAGAAAGAGTGACAATTGGGATGAATCGATCCGTCATATCCACGGATCTGATAGCTTGAGACTTAAAGGTGCTAAAGAATGCGACCATATCTTTATGATATATACGGCCCATATCCAAGAATTTTAACTATCATCAGGAATTCCATTTACCACATTTCTAATAATTCATTTTTACCATTCATAGGATATGTGGCTCCCAACAAATCGTTAATCATTAAATCTGATATAACTAATGACAAATATTGGGGCAAATATTAGAACATGGTAGAAAAAAGTTGTTTCTTTGGAATGGCAAATCAAGAATTACCTTCTATTGTTATGTCATGTGGTCTACAGTGATATCTATTAAAAGAATCCCACCTGCCGAGCTGGATATTAACTGTGGTGTTAAGTGGAGATAAATTACGTTTTGGGCGTCTACCCTAGTATGGCCTGGAACACTTATTTGAAACACCTGATAAACAAATATTGAACATTTTTATACCATTTTAAATGACTGACAGACATACACAGCAGACGATCACAGGTACAGACGATCCCTGAACTGTACCTGAAAGCTAACGGTTTTGGAATACTCGCCCATCACTAAGCGTAATGCAATTTTGAACTTTGGTCAGATGATGAGGACACACCTTAGCTATCACATTTTCCCTATATACACAACACCAGTGGAAGGACTTTGGACATCACAAATTAACGTGAACCGTCCTTAACCTACAGAGCTCCAGCAACCCAATGAGAGAAAACCCGGTCACACTCCCAATCACTGCCTACGCCAAATGATACTTCACTTATCTGATCTTAATAGGAAGCGGCTAGAAGCTACTGAACTCATTTTAAGTAACAATGAACATCTTATCTTTTAGAAGTTTAACGGAATATATCATGATTACTTTTAAAATAACAACCACAACTGACATGTTGGGTCCACTATGGCTTTGTATGGAGTTCAGTATTTGGACAAGTTGGTTCAAGGCCACAGCTTAATGTTATTCACTTGTTGCAAAGAAAAAATCTAAAAACTCTCAAGTACTCAGTAAGATCTGAATTCAGAAACACAATTAAGAGACATGATGGCATATCGACTTAAGGATGTCACCATCTGCTAAAATCAGGGAGATAACCAGTTAAACTTATTTATCTTCTAAAAACCGATTGAAAGAAAATATCGAACGCAGTCGTTTAAGATGAGCTTAATGGAGATCTTTTTTGTAATTGACGGTTGTAGAGGTATTGCCATTTGATGATAGTATATAAATCTTATTTTGCATGCATATATTTAGAGGTAACCAAAATGACGAGAAAGTACTACATTAAAAAGGAATCTTTATTCATACGCAATACAGACTAGATTCACTTAGAGTTTAATCATACAAGTCTTGTAGTATATTTAGATGAATACTGTAACATTCTTCATGGAGATATTATGAAAGTTCCGAGAGATATATCTGTCGGTAGAAAGTATTGAATCTGGATATATTGTTTTAAAATAAATCATGTATTTGCATTATATGATGTGAAGTCGGAAGACTAAGGGAGCGAAATACATGTCAAATTTCATCCTTGTGTTCAACATATCATGACTGGACAAGTTCCACCTCATTGATAAGAGCATTATGGTTGGTGTCGTGTCCATTTGAAGCCATGTCAAATCCCTCCAAGTACCAAAATCATGGACTTAGCAATGTGTACAGTTTTATCATTATATAGACTTCCCTGAAAGGGAAATTCGTCAATAGTCTGTAAACTTCTTATGATGGTAGGACAGTTAAAACATGCTCCAGGGTGAGCTCCTCAGGGCAGTTCCTACATGATGTTTAAGGTCTGGTGCCGTCTGTATTTATAGTCATTCCACAGAAATGTTGGGTTCTAAGTCTGGAAATAGTCCTTAATAATCATGTCTGAATTGGTAACACATAATTGATGTTCCATTTTGATGTGTTTTTCTTTCAGTTTGTATCTAGCGATTGCATTAACGTCTCTTAAAGTTACGGTGCTAGGAGTTTCTGAATTAAGATCATTTGCCTCCTTGGCAAGCCTATCTGGTTCCTCGTTCTCCTCAATGCCAACATGTACAGGTATCCACAGCTTTTTCCCAGTATCTGCTGCAGAAAACAATATTTCCCCTTTCTCATGCTTACCAAACTTCTCTTGCCATATTGTGTGTATGCTGGTATGATTTTAGACATCATACCAACAGAAATGTCAAAAAGCTTGAATATTACATTCACAGTTGTTCCAGTTAGGCTCTTACAATTTGATCGCTTTTAAAATAGCACGACATCTGATATCACGTTTTTTGGGAAATTCATATCGACCTATACGACTTTACAAAATTTATTTTGTACTACACTGTAATATATATATATATATATATATATATATATATATATATATATACACATATATATACATATACACACACATGCACACACACACACATATATATATATATATATATATATATATATATATATATATATATATATATATATATATATATATATATATATATATATATATATATATATATTACACTTTCTTATATAAAATTATATTAAGCTATTATATTATTAAATATGTTTTGAGTTGTAAGTTTCTATCATTTGGATATAAATATCTGTATGCAAATAGTAATAGAATATACAATTTTAATTTAAATACCACATAATATTTTTATTAAAATGTAATATTTAATAAATTGACCTGAGATCTAATCCTTCTTCCTTCCACAGTCTATCCATTATACGTATCATCTGAAGAGTAAGCATATCTTGCCGAAGGTCTGAAAAGATTAAGCAATTATTTAAAATTTGTTTGTACTTATCATAATCTTGACAGCAAAATGAATCAAAATGAACATAATTAACTGACACTTTAAATATTATGACTATAGTTTCTTTTATTATCTTGAAAAATAAATTATTCATGGAAAAAGAATTCCTCTTTTTACATTACTTGTTTTCCTTAAAGGGTAAAATTATAATTTTAACGAAATCAAAATGTCAATTTAAAACTTATATTTAAAATATAAGACTAAGCTTGAATATTGTATAAAAATGAAATGAAAGTTCTCCTAGTCTTTTTTATGTCGTTACTAAGTATATACAATTTATTTCCATGTGAAAATCATATTGTTTTTGTAAAATCTATATGATAAAAATACCTTTGTTTTTACATATAGCACTGAAACGAAATTTTATTTTTTCATTAATTATAAAAACGGTTTTACTTCTAAAAGTAACCGACCGATGATGTGACATTTTGCTCACTAAAGCTAATTTGATCGAGGCCGCCATTTTTAAGTGGATTCCAAACAGCAATAAACATCCACTCGTGAAGTTGGAATAGAACGCACAAAGTTTAAAACTGAAGGCTAGAACGATAACTATTGACCTGAAATCTCGGCGATAGAGGTTGGAGATACAATATACGAAAAAGATTTATGCAAATCAATTACTCGATTGTAAAACTTGAATGTATGTGAAATTTGCAACAGAAATGGCATTATCGATTCAAAGGTTGTTGGTTTTACTTTTTTACTCGAAAAGTTTTTGGCTTACCGTACAGCAGTCTCCGCACCTAATGGGTAGTTTGACCATGATTTATGGTTTAAAGTAAATCTTGAATCATTGCAAGCACAGATTTTAATAGTGAGATTGAATTTAAAAAACAAATGCGTTTTGATTCTAAAGTCCAGACAGCCGATTACCTTCGACTACCAACTCTAGATCACTTCTTATCAGTCTAAAAGCTGTATGGATTTCGGAAGTATGTAATTCATCGATTAAACAGATTGTTAATAGCATCTTACCGTTGAGTGTTAAATTTGCGATGATGGCTTTTCTTGTTATCAGCAGATAGAGAATCATTTCTAGTGGTTAAGTGGGCTCTGATTAAATTTGAATGAGAACCGCAATGTTCTTTCAACTTCTGATGGTTTAATTAATGTTTTAAACAACTGAGTTCCATTTTGCGCTTCTTAGAAATGGGAATATGCACTTCATCAAATCTCAGTAAATATGCAACCAACCCTTCGTATTTAAATAATAGTTTGATACATTTTCATAGATTACTTCATGGCATCAATATCACATCCTTTCATTTTGAATTCTGCCTGCATGAATGAGGCTAAATGAGGAGAATATTTTTTTGTTGAACTTTTAAATGACACTTTAAGAATTTGGTAAGTATTTACTTAACCTGGTTTTTTCAAAGATTATGGAATTGACATTATTATACTATAGCCAAGTTTGACTAAATTAAAAATTTTTAAATGGAGGAGATAAAAATCCTTACCATCTCCGTTTTTGAATATGAGAAATACATCCTTTCCGTAAGTATCCGTATTTTCAAATGCTAACCATAATGGCTTCATTTTAGAATCTAAAAATTTACATTTCTCTATTCTGAAAGAAAAATTAATAAACTATTCATATGAATTCAAGTAAAGCATTAAAAAAAATTTGAGATTCTTTGGTGTAGAGCATAATATGAACTTCAAATAAAATATATATACAGAAGGCAAAATGATTATTTGTACATCACATTTTTTTTAAAGTTTAGAAACAATAAGCAGCTATTTTATTCCTTGCGATGTGTGAGCGTGAGTTTGTTGTTTATTTCTAAGTAAACGAAAAAAATATTTTGAAATAATTGAAAATAAAATCTAAATCTTACAAACTTAGAAAATTTCTTGTAAAAAGTGTATTTGTACACCTACATTTCCGGTAAGTATTACAATCATTTTAAGTAATTTTTCACATGATAGTTAATTTTTTGGATAGTTTGTATTTATTAAACATTTAAGATTATCTTTTTTGACAGTGAAGGTCACTCGTAGAGAAAACCTGAGAAATGGCCATGAAATCCAAATAAGTCTCTTAAGACATGAGAACTCATATTGTTAACCTTAATAAAAGTGGAAAATCTTATCGCTAAATTCAAAAGATGGTTAAGTTACCCTTTACAACTATTGGTTACATCATGAGAAAATATAAAAATACTGGACGCGTTTTGAAAACGAACGCTGGCCAGGTGACCCGAGTAAATTAACTTCAAGAAATAAACGAAGTATTGTTAAAGCAGCTATTAGAAAACCACAAATTTCTGCTCAGAAAATTGCAGATGACCTTCTGGCATCTTCTAACATTAGAGTGACCGCTCAAGCAATAAGAAATGTGTTACATAGTGCTGGTTTAAAGGGCAGAACTCCGAGAAAAAAATTAATGATCAATGAAGTTAATAGAAAAAAGCGTCTAGAATTTGCTATGAAATATAAAGACAAACCGATGGATTTCTGGAAAAAGGTTATTTTTTCAGATGAGAGTAAGTTTGAAATGCTTTTCACCTCCTAGTATCCCAAAAATCTAGCAAAAAATAAAACAGCCCTTGATAGTAAAAATGTACTTCAGACCCTGAAACATGGTGGTGGAAATGTGATGGTTTGGGGCTGTGTAGCTCATAGCGAGATTGGAAAATTACTCTTTATTGACACAAAAATGATAGCTTTAGGTTACATTGATGTGTTGCTGCATAACTTATTAGACAGTGCTAGAAAATTGGGTATCGGAGATACTTTCTTATTCCAACAAGATAACGATCCAAAACACACTGCTATAGTTACTAAAACACAGTTGCTTTATAATGCGCCAAAACGCCTTGAAACTCCACCACAATCCTTGGATCTAAATACAATTGAAAATTTATAGATGCTATTGGATGCTTAAGTTTGAAAAAAATATTACAAGTAAAAATAGTTTGAAAGAAGCCCTCATGGAAGCTTGGGAAGAAATGGATCAAGAAACCACCAAAAAGTTAATAGAATCAATGCCAAGACATCTTGAAGCAATTTTAAAAGCCAATGGAATGCATACAAAGTATTAAATTTCTATAAAATAACTATAATTATGTTTAAAATTTGTCACTAAGTAAGTGTACAAATACTCTTTTTATATAGTTTTTATAAAGTTTTATTCATTAGTCAACTAAAGTTTATGCGATTGTTTTTTTTGTTGATATTTTATCATTATTTTACCTCAACAGAATATATTTCTGCAATTTTAACTTAGTTATCTTATTTTATTTTGCTATAAAATTCCAAAATTGAAGTGTACAAATATACATTTTGTCAACTGTATCAGTTCTAAGAAATTTTTTAATCAACAACTAAGAAAACTTTTAATCAAATTTTGATAGCAATTTCAAGTTTGTTAAATATTTCCTTGGTTAATGTGTTTTGCTGCTGTAACATACTGCACACTAGGGTTAACTGGAAATAAGAATTTAATATTTCCTTAATTAATTTTTTAACTTCGAGCAATATATACTAAAATGTAAGAAATCTAGAACACTTACCGAATTCTGCCAAATTTGAATCTCGGATCTAGAGGATTCTGAAGATTTTTAAAAAGATTCTTGCTCTTATTTAAACCCAAAAGATCCTGAATTTGATTTTTTAATTTTTCTCTTCCTTCCTGAAAAGGAAAGATGTATTCTTGTTGCATCATGTGTTTCAATTTTCAGTTTTCCTTACTTAGAAATGTTATTCTAAAAAGCAGATTTAAATAGTTCTCTTAATTTATAACGTATTAAAATAAATCAGTTTGTGAAAAAAAGTGGCACAGATGAAGTATAATTCAGGATTCCAAATTCTGAATTTTTTTGGCGATGAAAAAATGTTTCCAAGATGACGTATTGTGAGGTACGCGATGCGGTATATATTAAATTTTCCAAAATAGAATTTTCTGCATAATTTTTATAGGCCACCATATCTATGATGTAATAAAAACCAGGTTGACAGGTGCATAAGCAAATCCGCCAAAAAATTACCAAACTCAGGATTTGGCATCCTGAATTAAACAGCATTTGCGCCGAAAAAGTTGGCACTATACTACATAATATGCATAACGATTACTTACAATTTTCATGAACATCAAATGAATATGAGTTACCCTAAAATATAACTGTCGTTTAAACAAGTCTTATTCTGAACAGCGTTTTTGAGATTGAATTCAAAACAAGAATAAGTTATCGGCTGAATTTTAATAATTAAATAACCATTTATTAATCACACATTAGTAGAATGAAAAAAAGTCGCTTTAGCAAATGTAATTTAAATATTTATTGACATATAGGTAAGTAGTCGTTGAGAAAAACTATAAACTTCAAATCATATCAGCCCTAAAAAAATTCTCGAAGAAACGAAAATCGTATTGGAATATAAATAAGAGAAACATGTGCATTCTCTTTCACAATGTGGCAGGAAATGTCAAACGCAATAAAAATTCCTTCAAAGTTGCCACTCAAATTTCTGCATGTATAAAGTGGTCAGAAGAAAACATTTTTACAGAAGTTGAAAAATTCTCATTGGATCGAGCAGAAACATTTCTGATAAATTTTGAAGTAATTTATGCATTATTTCATAGCAATTCTTGTTTTAAAAATCAGTTCTTAATGTTCTACGAAATCAACAATTTAAAAACTGAAACGCTAAAATCATAAAGGCAAAAGAATTATTTATGAATTTAAAAAAGTGACGTTTGACATAGAATCATTTTTAGCTTATAACAACAATATGCGTAACAATTTTACGTATAATGAATGAAACAGTTGTTTAAGAAAGAAGGCACTTAGTTTGAATCAATGAAAGATGAATAAACACAACAGGTATATGAATTAAAATGCATATTCAAAAATCTTTAGGATCAGATTATGATTTGCATATATTTCTTCGTGTAATATGAATGCTCCCTTGAAATTTCAGACCATTTGGTAACTCAAATCTAAGAAAGTTTACGAAAATGATCAAATTTTCTACAAAATTTTGCTTTGTAATAGCATACAACGCTCCTGAGAATCATATAGCGATTAGATTTTAAAACGAATGGAGTTTATGAGAATTCTTTATATTACTTGTTCTAAATTGTGAAAGTGATTTTCCTAAATATTAATATAATTTCATTACAATTTAACGAGCTATCTAATATCTGGGCAAATACTTAAATATTTGTTTAATTGTCACTTTTGGAATACTTTTCTACTTGAAAGGTTTGGTTTGTTTGTCGCTCAACGGTCATTTTTTGCACACGAGGGGTAATTAGACCAGGACCTAGGGCTTAAAGTGGATTTCGAACCACTACAAGCATCCATGCCCAAGGTGGGATTCGAATCCACGAACTGTTGAACCGAAGGCTAACCATTCGGCTGCCAGCTCGGCCAAAATGAACCGGCATACCGGGACATATTCCTGAGTGCCTGGGGTTCTCTCTTGAGGACTCATACAAGACTCCTACGCTTGTTTTTGATTTTCTGAAAAAGTGGTTGCACCTCATATAGTATACTCCTAGACATGGAGATCAGTAAGAACAACAGAATATTTTCTTTATGAGGGGTGATTTGATTGGGATCAATCATTTAAATTATAACCTATTTCACCAGTTTGAGCTTTGAACTGCGTGTTAAGCTAGAAATACTCAAAAGAACAGTTTTTCTTTGTACTACTTAAAATCTATAGTCTCATTAGTAGAATAAAATTACTGCTCTATAAATAGAGATGTAAAATTCCCGGGAGTTTTGGGAATAATCCGGGAATTTTTAGGAATTTCGGGGGAATAAATTCAACCAATCATCTTTCGTTTAATGGATTGTCTCGACTTACATATATGAAGAGAAGTAAATTGCGTAAATATGCAAAAATATATTTCTATCTTCTAGTACGAAAGTTAATTAAGGTTTCGTACTAAGAAAAACAAAAATACTTGTCAAAATAAGAAATATAATTAACTAATATTTAATAAAAAATATCAAATTATATTTTTCAGGAATGTCAATAAGTATTGACATTTCCTCGTTTTTTTAGTTATAAATTCATGCTGAGAAAAAGTGACAGTAAAATATTTCCACAAGATTACATTTTGAAGATATTCTAAATTGGCCATTAAAGTAAAATTGTTTTATTTTCTTGGAAAATTTTTTACTACCGTAATTCGTAATAGAAATCACAAAATAAGTAAAATTTTATTTTAAAAAATGTCAAAAAAAAAGTGAAAAATATCCAAATTATTCGAAAAATTTAAAAACTTTCGAGAATTTTCAAAATTTCTAAGGAAGTAAACCGGGTTTATTCCCGAAAATATAAACCTGGTTTTTTCCTCTCCTTTACAGCACTATCCATAAAACTTTAATTCGACGCATTGTCATGTACGCTGCTGAAATGAGAAAGACGACCGAGAGATAAAATAAGGTATGCGCAAAGAACCAAACATAAAAAAAAAAAAATTCATTTCTATTCAAAAAATAAAATGGATAGTTTACATCATTAGAATGAATGAAGACCGAGTCACCAAAAAGATCTTCAAGTCAAACCATCGGTAACTCGAAAAAGGAAAAGATCAAGGATTTCTTTTTGGGGCTGCATCGATACAGATTTGAAAAGTCTTAAAATTAAAAACTGGAAGAATCCATCCAAGGATAAAACAATCTAGTACTCGATTCTAAGGAAGGACAAGGTCTACCCTGTGCTAGTGTTTATCAGTGAAGAACATTTCTAAGCTAGAAATCGAAATCGCCCCTGTGTCATTTATGGTGAGAGCACTAAGTAATCTATTACTTGTTCAGCGAACAGTTTAGAACTTTAAAGAAAAATGTACCTTTTTATTGTTGGCTTTATTTTGTATATGGTTGTTGGCATATTTGAGCTTGTTAAGCGCCTCTACTTGTTTCTCGAGTGCATCTAAATGACCGGGCATGCTACGGCAGTATGCTTCAAGAATAAGCCTGAATCGCAAGGAAGATTCTGGAAAATCAGTTTCTGATCTGGAAGAAGTAAAATTTGAAAGTAGAATAAATGACTGATTATTGTGAAAAATTAAATAAAACAAATTGATTTTTTAGATAACAACAGAGGGAATTAAGAATTAAAACTGTATACTTTGTTTATTAGTTACAGTTGCTTCTTGCACACGGAACCTATTTGATCAAGATCTGACTTAAAGAGAATTTCGAACGAATTCCAGTATTCACTAAAGTGGTAGAAGTCGCGAAGATACTTAGTACTAAAATGATGGATAGAACACATTAACTATACAGCGCCATGTTCTATTTAAAAATATGCAAGTTAGAGGCAAATTAATTTTTTTATTTATTTCTAACTCTAATTTATAATTGAAAAGAGATTTTTAATAGAGTTTGTATTCATATTCTTCAGATTATATTACTTTATTGTATACATTACTTTTAGATTTAGTTTTATTAATGTAAATAATAACAATTTAATTTGAATCAAAACATTATATCAGATTTTAAAATATTTAAAAACTAAAATCTGATACATATTTTTGTAAAATTTCCATACATTGTTAGTTTCTAACTGCTTATTGCTTTTATATAACACAATCATAAGGAATTGAAATAGACCATCTAAATTTTTGTTCTTAACAGAAAATATTTTTCAGTTAAAAAATATTTATTTTTGAAATATCAACTGCATATTTTTCCAAGAAATTTTCACAAAAAATAAACTTATATTAATATTTTTATTATGTAACAGATAATGCCCTCTAACGGTCATAAACGAAATTGTTACACAGAATCAGATAAGCTCTAACCCTAGACACTTGATGCTCGAATATGACTGTCAGAGTTTTTTTTTTGTTTTGTTCTAATGTTTTTGTTTATTGTATGCGTGTTTTCTCTCTGTGCAGTATAAATGTTTAGTAAAAATAAAAATAAAGCTGGCCGTTTGGATTATTCTTCATACCTATGACAGAATTATTAAATATTTTAAATTGCCATTGACTAAAGAAAAAGTTAATTTTCATAAAAAAAAATGTATGCAGAAATGTTTTAAATTTAAAGGAATTTTTTGATATCATAGATATCCATTTTGTTCTACACACAAGTATGAGGCCCTTGCATTACAGAATTTGAGATAAGGAATATTTTTAGAATTATCCGGATCTTCATCTAAGAACTAAGTTAGACTTTAGCAATTTATTTTTTAATATAATTTTTAAATTGGATTAAAACACATTTCAGTTACGTTTGGTATTTTCTCCACTAGCATGGAAATGGTATGGAGATGTAGTGAAATACTAAGCAATTTCTAGAATTTTCTGCCGACAGTGACATTTTGCATGGTTTGATACGGACGAAATTACAATTGCAATTCATAAATGGACTTATTTTTTACAATTAAATGCTTTTAGTAATGAATGTTATATAAGTGTTTTTCATCAAGAATCTAAATATTCTTTACGCAATTTAAAATATTTTATTTTTGATATATTGCGCTTTTAAACAGCTAAAAAATCTTTAAATATAATTTATTTTTCTCTATTTTGCCATTTGCGTGAACTTGAATTTAATTTGTCGCCATATGTTCACTTTTTTTACCGCCAGAAATAATTTGAGCAGAACTTTTGACTTAAAGTTGATTCCAAGCCACAGAATACATTGAAGTTTGAGATGGGTTTGTTTGGTATTTATTTAGCTAACTACTTCCTTTCTTGCGCGAGTCCTTATTGCTTAAAGTGATTTGTGTTGTGTTGTTGTTACTTATGACACTTGGACAAGCCAAGCTCGCTATGCTTTTGGCTGTGCGAATTAAATCGAAGAGAGCGTCATTCGTTTGGATCAGAGCACCACGAGGGTGAAAGTACGACTTTGCTCTTTTTAAGGTGCCTCGTATTTTCGAACCATGGTCAGGTAACGAGGCCACACCTGAGCTGGCCCCCTCCTCTCCACATCCATGCCACACCAACGGAAAAACTTTGGACGTCACATATTAACGTAAAGTGATTTGTAAGTCACTAAGATACTCAGTTCGAGTGACAGCATCAACTCGAGATGAGAATCAAATGATGGTCACTCAGCTACCATCTTAACCACACGGTAGTTGATTTCACCGAGATCTACAGTTGAAAGTCATCTTGAAGCCTTACAAGCATGCATGCTGAAATGGAAACTGTTGAATTAAAGGCTAGAGAGCAGATTATTCAGTACTAGCCTGACCTATTATTTTAAGATTAATTTATATTAAGATAAAACAAAACATTTTTTAAGTATTTAAATTTTAAAAAATATCGAACAATTTCATAATAATTAGGTAACTATAAGTTTTAATTGGATTTTAAGGACTTTTTGATTAATCAAACCAAAAATTCTCAAAGAAATTACTATTAAAATTTATTTTTCATCAATTTTATTTCATGGAACGAATGTTATAAGAACTCATCTTCCCATTTTACTTACCTCAGTAGCCAGAACAGCCTATGCCCAATGTGTCGATTCTTAAGAGCTCTTTCGAGAAGAAACTTCGTCAAACTGTTCTGCAGATAAGCTTCGTGTTTCAGAGCTTGTACCAGCTGGAGTAAGTAAAGCGAAAGTTCCTCGTCGGTAATGCCACTCAAACATTTGACTGCGAAACTCCGAACTCTGGCATCAGGGTACGCATAATCCAATAGTTCTAAAGCCTTGTAAGGTGTTAATAGAGGCCAGATTTCAATCAGAGCAGTCATCTGTAAAAAATATTTTTAGCTTGTAAGAGATAATTCTGCAATATAAAAATCTCTTGTAGCCATTGGTAAAATCTGACCTCAGCTATATCGCGTCTTTCATTCCACTTGACGCATCTCAGAAGTTTGGGAAGAGAATTCGGCAGTTGTTCACAGCAATCGTTCCGGAGGAACCACATTAACTGCTTATCCTGCTCGTGCAACTGGTACAGGCTGTCTTTCTCACAAATCTGTCGCAATTGCTGTAAATGGGACTTGCTAGCTTGAGGCTAATTTTTTTAAGAAATAAAAATAATACTGCAGTTACAAATATGGTTAAAAATATTAAAATTGGTAATAAATTATTAAGGCTAAATTATAAAACTGAAGTTTTTCAGAAATTAAAACCTGAATTAATCATACATTTGTCATCATTACAAAATGACAAATTTCTCAATAATAAATTTAATACTCAGAAAGTTAGATTAGCTTATTGTGGCACGTTTACTTTGTATCGACATAATATCCAAAGGCGGAAAACCACCTCGTAATTTTGAACCTTGATTAACTGACCTGATGGGTACTTAAGTTGGCCTTTTCCTCCTGGGCCATACCAATGGAAAGACATTAGTTTCATCAGAGTCTTAAATATAATGGATAAGTGTAAAAGTTCTTCCCGTTTTTATTATTAACAAAGAACAAATGAAGCAGAATGAACATTACCTACAACCGAGAATAATTCCCACTGCCACCTACGACCTCTTGCTATCTTTCTGATAAGAGATGAATCCCATGACGGCAAAATTCCGGCGGTTTCAAGCCAAAACGTCTTGGATGGCAATTTTAACAGGTTCAAAATCATCGAAGATTTTCTGACTGAAGGAAATAACGCATGGAATAGGTAACAGTGGTGACATTTGGTATCAAATCAAGAGAATAAGTAAGAGGGGGTGAAACATCACAAAAGCAAAACCCATTAACTTTTGGTGAGTGTCAAAAGCATCATGTGGCCTAATATGATCATGTTGAAGGATAACACAGAAGCAATTGAGGAGAATTGGCTTCTTTGTGACCGAATTTGAATGCAGCCGAACTTAAGATGATGAAGCTCACATTTTTAACTCGATGCAGGCGCTTTAGTAGGGCGACACATAATCCTACAACGTTTCACGTTATTGTACTTAAATCATTTTTAATCTGTCACAATTATTGTAAAAAAGGAGTCCTTTTCATACCTAAATAACAAGGAAACACAGGTGGCAATTCGGTCATCCCGTTGATTAGTTGTCAGGCTCTGAATTCAACTTTCTCGTAAAACTAAAGTTAACCAGCCGTCTCTCGACCGTTGTCCGGTATATATTGAAGGTCTGTGTTAATTCTTATGTGGTTGGGTTTCGATTGCTCTTTAGGGCAAAATCAATATCATCTTCTCTAACGTCTGATGATTATTCTGACTTTGGTAGTTTTTGTCTCCTTCCCCAAATTTATAAAACAATCGACGACATGCTCTCGTCTGTTTAAAACATCTCATAAATTTGACAAACAATGAGACATACTGCGGCTATATTCTTTTTATAGAATTCGAATTATAAACAAAGTCTCACATGCTCTATTTCTCTTATCGCGTTACACATTATGAGATTTTTTTCCCGATGATTAATTGTGAAACACAGTGCAGTTATTTGTT
Source organism: Latrodectus hesperus (assembly GCA_037975125.1). Taxonomy (NCBI): domain Eukaryota; kingdom Metazoa; phylum Arthropoda; class Arachnida; order Araneae; family Theridiidae; genus Latrodectus; species Latrodectus hesperus. Next base: position 1,495,767 of record CM075861.1, read on the forward strand.
AAGCACTCACACATTTAAATGGCCAACTATTTCGACCATTAAAACATATGTGGCGTCATTTCCATTGAAAATTTGCATATTCATGAACGGGTAGGAGACTTTTGCACCTACCAATTTATTGCTATCTCAGAATAACTGTCTTCGGTTGAGTCAAGATTGTTTGCCTCACTAGTTATATTTTGCATACCAAACCTAATTAGGACAGAACCAGTAATTTAAAGTGGATTCGAAAGTGGGTAGCTCCACTGGTTGTAAAAATTGAATTGAAACACTACTGATCTAAAGGCTAGATCAATAATGATTTAGTTGCTGTCTCTATTAGATACATATCAAAATTCTTATGTCCGAAGATAAAAGTGAAATTTCTTTTTCGTCAGCCTATGATGACCTGGGCCAGTAAAATGATAAAAATGAATTAATTATAAAGTTAATGATTTTAAATAAAGTTATGGGAAGAAAATAGTTAACGAGAATAGAAGAATGAAGAAAATAGGCAGTTATAATAGGAAGAACAGTAAAGGTTAGAGTAAAAGAAACACACACACACACACACACACACACACACACACACACTTATATATATAATAAAATATATATATATAATAAAATATAAAATATCTATACCCATACCTAATATTTAAACGTAATTTCATAACTTCAAATTTTAGCTTCATTCATAATTGACAAAAATTATCACGATTAAAAATATTTTAATTTCATACCATGCTTCCATTTCTGTTACAGCCATTGTTGCCATTTAAGTCTTCTTTAGCATATTCTAAAATCTGAAAATTTTAAATGATTTGTTACTAAAAAAATATTTTGCTATAAAAAAATTTAAATTTCAATCAATTTGAATGATAGATTTAATAATACAAGTACATTTTTTCATTAAGTTCGTGATAAATATGAATTTTTCATAATATGCTGAGAATAAATTATGCCTGACTGCAGATAGAAGTTTAAGTAATATTACTTTTCTTGTGACACGTGAAAGAATCTTAACTTAAAAAGAGCTTTTCTCGGAACCTGGTTCAACACACATGAAGAAAAATTTACAATAAACATTTTTCTACAATAATTGACAGAGGTTTAAAAATATATGAGTAAAATCAGACTGCAAATATATTTTTAAGCGTATTTGTGTAATACACATGCAAAATTAGCAAAATTTTTATATTTCTTATTTTATTCAAGTGTGTGTGTTATCTCCACTTGAATATCATTTAATTCAGTTTAAGAAGTGATGTGCAAGTAGAGATATTTGATTTAATTTTATTATTTTTTTTAAATAACTTTAAAAAATTTTTAAATTTTCGTTAATGCAAAATTTATTAATTTTTTACGCTTCGAGTGTTAAGGATTGGTTTGGTTTGTTTGTCCTTCTAAGATGTTTTTGCACGCGAGGAGTAACTCAACCCCTGGTCATGTCCCCTGGTTTAAAATAGATTCCAATATCATAATCATGCACATCCGAGGATAATAATACTATTTAATAGGAATCGGCCTTCAGATAAATAGTAATTGAGATATAATATTAGTAATTTAAATATTGAAATTATTTTAGCAAACACAGCTACCCTGAGGGCATTGGTAGCCTAGTGGTTAGGACATCGGTCTTCCCTCCGGAAGTGTGGGGTTCGATTCCCAATGCCGCCAAAGACCCACCGAGTACATGCGATATACGTGCCCGTTAAATCTGTAGATTCGCGTAAGTCCTGTGGTCGGTCGTTGAGCAGTTCCCATGCGTGCAAAAGTTTGGAGAAAATTTCCTCCCCCTTCAGATCAATCCCAAAATTAAGGGAGTAGATCCCCGGGGGCTGTCATCTATCGGAGGATTTGAAGAGCAAAAAGTCGTACTTTCACCTTCATGGTGCTCTGATTAAACGAAAGACGCTCCCAATTGACTTAAATTCGCATAGCCAAGGCATAGCGAGCTTGGCTTGTCCAAGTGTCATTAGTAACAACAGCTACCCTTAAATTCTTATGCGTGAAGTTTAACTATGAATTGCTGAACTGCAGGACAAAGCGTTACCCGCTAAACAGTTCGATTTGATTGTCATGATATGGGTGACTAGAGCTTAATTTCTTTAGAGAAATAATATAGGTAGAGTAAATGCTAAGGAATAATGTCGAGAATTTTAATATAGAGCAATGATTTCAATACAAAATAATCCTTATGTTTTAAGAGAGAGATCTACATGTGTATAAAAAAATTCTACTTCTTTCATAATAGTTTTACTCTAAGTTTGAAAATATTATATATTTGCACACACATACTCATACAATTTATTTAATTTTAAAACGTGGTTTTTAATTAGTACTTAATTGCAGACTATTTGAAGGAAAATGAAATTGTGTTGGTAATTAATCATTTACATAGTATATTGTTATTGCAAAAGACAATATCTCAAGAAACAAAATATGCTATATTTTAGGCTTTTTTTCTAATAAATCTTTTTAATTTCTATTGTATCAGATTAGGTAAGTAATTGAAGAAATTTGCTTAAAACGAATATGTTAATTTTCTCGCAAAATAACTGAATAAGCTTAAAAAAATTTTTTTATAGTTAAAACTATTGTTTTCAATTTATTCCAATTACCTAAAAATCATAATTTCAAGTCTCAATATAATTTAAATAAAAGAAAAATTTATAACTTAACAGATATTCAAATTTTTAAAATTATAATTTTCTAACATAATGTTCTTTAAGATACACTATATTTTTTCCTGTCTATGAATTTAAGTAAAATTTTGCATTATTTTGAATGTTAAAGTTGTTGCAATTTCTTATCGTATTTATTTACATATTTTTTTCTTCGAAATCACAAATTCAGAAAGATGAAACAATTAAGTGAATTTCGTAATGGTTTATTTCCCCCACTTCGCTTAGATTTCTTAATTTAAGCAGGGTGAGGTATTACTTGGGTAATAATTTGAAACTGAAATATTGAAGTTGCATTAAGGCAATAAAATGAGGTAAAACCTGGCGTAAAATAAGGTTTGGTTTGAAAAGTCAGTTTGCATTCTCGTTTTGCACACAAAGGCTGATTCAGCAGGATCCGATCTTCAGTTTAAAATAAATTCAGCAAGGATTGACAGGTTAAATGGATTTTGAATTCCTACGAACTTTCAAGCTAAGATGGAACTTGAATCGATGAACAGTTGAAGTGAAGTTTAAACCACAATCTTTCAGGTATCAGCTTGTTTTTTATGTATGGAGTTTGAATCTATCAGAACTTACGATTTAATTCTAAACACGGAATAAATTCAAAGTAATTCCTTTCTCCCCCTTCAGATCAATGCCAAAATTGAGGGAGTAGATCCTCTGGTGCTGTCATTTATCGGAAGATTTGAAGAGCAAAAAGTCATACTTTCACCTTCATGGTGCTCTGATTAAAACGAAAGACGCTCCCAATTGACTTAAATTCGTATAGCCTGGGCATAGCGAGCTTGGCTTGTCCAAATGTCATTAGTAACAACTGCTACAGCTTAAACACCTATAGTGCTTAAATTGTTTCTGAACAAGTGTAAATTTTAATTCTCGATGTCTGAAACAAACTCTCGAATTGTTAAGTTTGGTCAGTGCTGATCATTCGGCACACAAGCATGGTGGTAATTTGATTAAAAAATTTTCCAACTTCTAATTTACTTATAAAAAATTACATATCTACTTCCCATAAATAAATTTTCTTTCATCTTTTTAAAATCATACCTATTATTGTTCGTATAGATATTCTAATTAAATCGTAGCTTTATATATGCTTTCTGACTTCATGTTTAAGGGTTTTTTTCATAGTTTAACTAAACAGATTAATCTCCCTTCGCACCAAATTTTGCGATGTGAATCAAAATCTGGCTGCTATTATAAAATGATCCTAAACTAAACTAAACTTCATGACATGACAGCCCATGTGGGCCAAGGCCTACAATGCCCATAACAGTTTTCATGACCGAGGGCCCTGGGGTGCGAAGCATATGTCCCAGTTAGGTGGTCAGCCTAACGTAAGACCCCCAGTGTTTAGTTTCCAAGCATGCTTGGTACTCAGTTAATCGACCCACTAAAAGGATGAAAGACTGAGTCAGCCTTGCCCACCCCGAGAATCGAGCCTCGGACCTGTGTCATAGGAGCGTGAAACGCTGCCACTAAGCCACCGGGCTTCTAAAATGATCCTAGTAATGAGAAAATAATAAAAACAAATAAATAAATAAAAAATTATAATATTATGCATTAAATTTTATTGAAATGTAAATTAATTCATATCACAAGCATTACATAAACAAAGTCAAGCAAGTGCTGATTGGAAGATAAATTATTGTAACATCTTAACATTCTCTAAAGCAAATACTACTTTTTTAATTCGTAAACATTGTAACCTAGTTGAAATTGTGAATTTATTTTTATACACTTTTAAATAATGATATAAATGAAGGTATGGTTAGACACCTGGTAACGTAAAGTACAAGTCCTTGACGATGTGCCAGGACTATCTCTGCCTTAGAAGCTGAAATTTTAATGGTTAAAAGGAAACATCAAAAGAGATTACAGATTTGATGGCACCTCTATTAGAAACTATAAGAAAATAGATAGAGGCAAAAATGGTGTCTCTTTAGATACCTAATATGATGGTATCCTCAAACATTTAATTTCAGACTTTTTTTATGTGATAATTTTGAATTCCTGCGAACCTTCAAGTCTAAAACGGAATCTGAACCGATGAACTTACTAATGTCTTGCATTAAATAATGAGCTTATATCTAACATTTTTTTGAAAAATTTTCTTTGTATTTTGTGAAGAAAAACTGACAAAACAAAATATAAAATTATTCGGACCAATCATGCGGTGATCATAAGTAAGAAGTTTTTGGAGAGAGTGCATTCTACCTCTCAAAAGTTGGATCCATATCGAACTCTTGTTTCATATTGAAAGTATTCAAAATTTCTGTTCAGAAGTTGAATTGTAAGAAATAAAACAAAAATTAATAAAAATAATTTGGACTCGAAGTTTTTTTTGCGAAAAATTAAACCAGAGTAAAGTTGACACCAGGAAAATTTATGTGCTTAGCTTTTAGAAGAGGGATGGTTGGTTGGTTGGGTTTTATGGCGCAAGGTCCAAAAATGGACAAGCTGCGCCTTTAGAAGAGGGAAGTAATTACTACGATATTATAGAGTTCGAGATTGACTTCCTATAGAAACCAAAAACTGTTCAGTTTGTGGTTGGCCACTGTACTGTCACTTTCACTGTACTGTTATTATCATCACGTACTAGATATCAATGACACTAGAAAGGACTAAAATAAAAAATGCGGAAAAAAGGAATTGCCATTACTGTATGAATTGTTCTGCAGAATAATTCAGTAATAATTAAAATTGTTCTTTAATATGCGAAACAAATTGGGCAATGAATATTTATGAAATTTTAGTGTAACTTATTAAAGCTTAGTTTTTCACTTACAATATAAATAATATATCATTGAAAGCACATAGTGTACCAAATGCTTATAAAGACAACAAAAATAAACGTGGCTTTTTCACAAGAACTAATATATATATATATATATATATATATATATATATATATATATATATATATATATATATATATATATATATATATATATATATACTATCTAGAATGAGATGGGCAGGCCACCTCATGAGAATGAGTACAGAGAGAACACCAATAAAGGTCTTCAACATCACCCCTTTCTGAAGTAGACCAAGATACGAAGACCCAAAAATATATGGAAGGACTGCCTGGAAGAAGACTTCAACATACTTAAAGTCAAGAACTGGAGGTCGGTTTCTAGAAAAGGGGCGGAATGGCAGAGACTTCTGAAGAAGGCCAAGGCCCACAAAGGGCTGTCGTGCCAATGCTGATGGTATATATATATATTAGGTTGTTCGAAAAGTAATTACGTTTTTCTTGGAAATGAAAAACGTATAGCGGATAAATATTGTATTACATTGTGTGTGCATACTGTCCATTCTAGTCCAATGGTATTTATCATCTTCCTGATAGTAGCACGATTCCACATTTATAAAGTGGTTGATTTTTGCTAGCACGAAACTGATCCAGGTGAGAAAAATGAAATTACTTTCCGAATAACCCAATATATATACACTCATTCTTCAAAAAAATTTACACACGCAACTAAATACTCTATCAGCACAAAAATGTTTGGTTTTTTTTTATCATTCCATAACTACTTTTCGACATGATATCTAATTCAACAGGGACTTACAGTTCAAAGTGGATTCCGAATTATAACTAATTTGAACAACACTGGAGTTGCAATTATAGCCATTATCATATTTCTAGTGAGACCAAATAGAAATAAAAAATCAATTGACTTTAAGATTCTCCCTCCATCGTATTTGAATTCTTGTGTCATTTTAAATGAGATTGAACTTTTGATAACTTAAAAGCATGAAGTTACAGTTACAGGTTTTTTTTAAAAGCAATTATTTTCTGCAGGAAAAGTTTACCTTTACAAACTTCAATATGATTCTAAAATATATAAAAAAATCAGAAATAAAAAGTTTCAATTTGAATTTCATATTTTGATTTTATTTTTCATATTCAAAAATGAAATGCTTACCTCCTCTGTGCTTGGATAGACTACTTGATATGTTGGATGATACTTTTTAAAGGAAACTGTAAGAATGCCCTGGTCTTTACCGGGATTCCCAGGAATCACACCCAACGGCCTCAACATGACCGCTGAGAGCTCGTCTACTTCTTGTGGATACGGCCATGACGAAAGCACTATGGGAGTAGACTTCAAGCAATCTTTATAATCGAAAACGGTAGTATTAACCCATGCTATAGGGCAGGCAAATTTATCCTGAATAAAATAATATTCATTTACTATTGATCTAAATATAAATAAGAAAACAGATGAAAGATTTAAGGAAACTAGAGATGACATATTATATGTAAACTGCAGCCATTTCATAGATCAGGGGTGGCCAACCTGTGGCTCGCGAGCCACATGTGACTCTTTGGAAGATTATTTGTGGCTGTCTACAAATGTACTAGAGAGAAGATCAAGCTCTACAATTAAAATGTAAGTCGACTTTGATTACTGAATTTTGGAAATTTGTACCAGAATCAAAGTATCCTGAATTTAAAAAAAGGCTGCTTTTCAAACTATTTCAATATTCGGAACAACGTGCTTATCTGTGTAAATCATTTTATTCCTCTTTAAAATTCGTGAAATGAAATACTGATCAGTTGTAGCAAACCAACATCTCAAAGAATTACTGAGAAGTGCTGTCACTAATTAGTCTCCAAATTTTAAAGGATTATCAAGAGAAATGAAAGAAATGTGTTAAGTTTTTAATATTTAAATTCAATACACATATTTTGTACTTTTATTTATATGATTTTAATAAATATAATTTCTGTAACAAAAATTTTTTAAAACCTTTTTTGACTACCTTTTAAATACGTATTGAATTGCGTCTCTCGAAAAAGTTCAAATTTTGGAAAATGGCTCGGGTTATCAAGCAGCTTGGTCACCCCTGCCATAGAAGATACAGCAGTAAAGGTAATTAGTAGTGTTTGTAATTCCCTGTAGAAAAAAAGGTATTTTCTGAGGGCACCAAAATTTTCGAGACTTGTACCAACTCAACTGTTCTGTTGAACAAGGTATGCTAGAACACATCCTTGAAGGCCTAGGGCTGTCCAAGGATGATTTATATAAAGATCCTTTAATGGTACTTGATGTTTTGGGAGTGTTCAATGTTGTGGACCTAATCTAGCACTGCTGGCCAAAGTGGGTATGCAACAACAAAAAAGGTTTTGTTTGCTGCTCAGAATTGTTTGCACAAAAAAGGCAAAATACAGAACGTAATTTATATTTTAAAATTAATTTTAACTACTACAAATATTCATGTCAGGATAGAAAAATTGAAGCCAAGAATTGTTAAACTTAAGACCAGAGTGCTAATAATTGGTTTCCAGCTCGAGTGTTCGAGGTAATAGGTGAAAATATTATGTGCAGAACTGAATACCTACATATATACATAAAAATGTGTTTAAATATTAAATAATGAATAAACTGACTTAGCTATTCGTACAGATTCACAACATTCATATCATAACACATTGGAAGTGATTTGACTTCACTGTTCATCTTTCTACGATAAAACTGCAGTTCGGATGTACCAGTAACAGAATGTATGTGTACAAAGCAATTTTCTTAAAGAAATAGATCATTAAGGTTATAGAAAAATAGTATTATGTTTTTATCAATGTAAGAAATATGCCACCAAAATTCTCAAGATACGTACGTATAGAATTTTTTGCGTAGTAGATATACTTTCTTTTTTTTTTCTTTCAAAATGATATTGCCTGGGACGGGCTCGGTTTGCTAAACATTGTCATTTCAAACACTTTTGTACTTAAAAATTTCAAGTTTTTTTTATTTTCATAATGGTTTTATTATCTAACCATATTTTTTTTAGGGGGGGGAGATTTCCTCTTATTCTATGATTCAACATGGCCTATAATTTATACTTTTTCTCAAAACCTTACTTTTATCTACTCTTTCAATGGCCCAATCATGCTGAATACCAACACTGAATAAATCAAATGATATATTTCCTCTCTTGATTAGATAATCAATCCCATTGGCTTCCGCGATTCGTGATTGTGAATTACTTAATTTTATTGGTCTGATCTAATTAAACTTTTCTCATAGATTGTCAAATAAAGATGAAAGCAATTTATTCAAGTTTCCTAATTATGTTACAAAATTCTTGATGACAATTTATAAATCTTTATTTTAATTTCTTTAGTAAGGAATTTATTCTTAATTAAATATTGGTAGAAATGGCAGCATTTATTTTCCTTTTGGATCCTAGGATTAATTTCTTCAGATATTATAATCATTAATAATTGAATAAAGGCAAGTGCAGTTAGATTCTTTTAAATTTAAAATTACCTTCAGGAAATGCAGATAAAACATTTGAATATTTTACACGCTCCATAAATTTTGTTTTTTAATTATAAATAAAAGACTAGCCTCCTTAGATTCCTTTATAAGCTGTCTTACTAACGAAATTGATAGTTAATTTTTATGTAAATAACAATGTCTCCAAAATCACATAACTTTACTAAAATAGAACCTCTCAAATTCAATTGATGAATAATGAATTCGAGTGCTAGAATAGAAAGTAATGATATTAACGAATTAACTTGTGCTAACTAGCACCATCATTTTGTAGAACAAAAGTTTTAGACCTTTTAGGTAAACTTCAATTAAATTAAGTAGTTTAGTTTGAATTTTAAACACAAATAAATTACATAGAAACCTAATTCTATTGATTTGACCAAAAGCCTGCTAGAAATAAATAACACAAAAATGTGTTTAGACTTTTTGGAGGTCAATTTGCTTGAGTTAGTCTGATACGTCAAATATTAAGAGGATAAGTAACAAGAAAATATCGATGTTATAATCATAAACATTTTCAACTGCCCTGCTGAAAACAATTAAAGGATATTAAGGTTGTGGGTTGATCTTGTCCCTGGAGAATTGTTTGGTTGATTGATGTATTAGTAACAGACGTAGTAGACTATGAAATAAAAATGACATTTGTTTGGCAGAAAAAATGAGTTTTATCGAGCTTTTAGGTACAAAAACACAATTTGTGCATGTGAGGAAAACAAAAAGATGTTTTCTTAAAAGAGAATCATTTTCAGTAGGGATATGGTTTTTTCCGGACAGCCAGCAATGTTAAACATGTTTGAGGCATTTTGTCGATGAGGCTATTAGGGCTGGCATATTCTGTCCCACTTATCCAAAACAGCACTTTCCAGTTCTTGGAGAGTTTGTGGGAGTGGTAAGCGTCAAACAACTCGTCAGCCCAAACGTCCAAATAGAGTCCATTGGGTTCATGTCTAGAGAATACGCTGGCGATTAAATTGGTAAGATTTCCCTTCCTCTAAAAGGAAATTATTTGTTAAGTTAGCAATATGTGGCCTGCAATTGTCATCTATTACCATGAAATCATCTCCAATTGCAGCAGTGTAAAGGAATATAATAGGTCTGAGGATCACATCTCTATATTGGTGATCGTTTGAAATGATCAGACTTCCATTTCAAATGATATGAAAATCAGTGCACTCATCACTGGAGATGCCAGCATAGGCCATAAATATCTTACCGCCAAATCTGACACTTCCATGTACGAAGACAGGATTGCTTCTAGAGCCACCTTCCTTCAATATGAAAACACGTCTATTATTAGGATGAAGCCTGCGCAGAAGGTGAATCCTGACTCTTTAACATCAAGACTCTTTAATATCTGACTTTTCAATCTAAACCAATCAGCACCAGGGCAAGAGAGAGGCCCAAACTCAGATGGATCGATTGTGTCGACGAGGATTTCGGAATTATACAGGTTTAAAAACTGGAGTTCTATTTCCAAAGTGAGATCAGAATGGATTAACATTCTAAAGAAGGCATTGGCCCACAAGGGGCTGTCTAGTCAATAAAGAAGAATTAGGATGAAGTTAAAAACGACACTTGTCAGAGAAAAGAATACTGCGCCATTCATTTCTCCTCCAGTTCACATGTTCTGTTGCTAACTCCCTGCGAGCGTGACGGTGCCTTACTGTTAACATGACCCACCATAGGTCAGCAAGCATACAGTCGTACAAAATGAAGATGGCTTCAAACAGTTTGTGCCGAAACTGAGGTACCAATACCCGAACAAAGATGTTGAAGGTTGTCATTCATATATCAAGTTACTTCGAGCCATTACAGTTAAAGAACAGCCCTTGTTACACGTCTAGGACTTTGTTCTGATCATCGCCCAGTATTTCCAGACTCCAAAAAATGATTCCAGATCCTAGAAATCACACATTCTAAAACTCCATTGGATTGTACTATTTTATATTGTTGGCCAGTTAGAGGGGTAAAAACACAACTCCCTAAGCTTTTAATTTACTTAAATAAATTCGTTGGAACATTGCACTCATGGAAAAACGCGTTTATCGAATGTCAATCATTCTTTTCCACTTTGTCATTCAGTAAGTTCAAAGCCAAATGTCATTCGCTGCTGCCGTTTTTGACGTTAAACTCAAAATTTACATACTGTGAAATTAGAAAATGAGAAAACTATGCATTTGACTATCATCGTCCATTTTATGCAAAAATTACTTATACCTGTATTTTATAAAAGACTTATAATATTTAATTGTTTTCAGCAGTATATATTTCACACAATATGAACTTCTTGAATAAACAGTTTGAATGCCACATCAACATTTGCTAATGCGCATGCTCCGCAAAAAGAGCTAATTTATCAGAATATATATATTCCACGCAAATTGTACTAAATTTTTTATAAATAAAGCAATAAAGTAATGTAAAAACATTGTATGTTATATTCAATAATAATGCCGTTTTAGATGCAATCCATTTTACCAACCTTTTCCTATAATGGGCCCTTAATTACATTTTCTATAATCTCTTCTTTTCTCAAAACCATCACAACAATTCCTACATTCGCATCCCAGAAGATTTCCTATATGTTTTATGTACTCGGCATTTATAGTACAATAATTTCCGACTACCTTGTTATTCCATATTTTCTTAACAAAATGCATAAAATTATCAAACAAAATGATTCCTCAACATCATTATCAGAATATACTGAACAAAAATTTTAATTATTATTTATTTATATCTTGTAATTTATTGAACAGTTTTGAAAATGTTTTCGGTTTAGGCATTCAACGTAATGTAACGGTTCTCAACATACAAAATAGATACTGATAAGACATAATTCAAATAGGTTGAATATAAGGCACCACTACGAAATCAATAATAAAAATACAGAAACAAAATAATGTGAGATACAGGTTGATCTAGAACTCGTAGAACTTTTTGATACTTGATTAATAAAAAAATGTAGGCGTTTTTTGTTTAAGATTGTTATTACATATCAGATAAATTTGGGTCTAAGGAAGGACCTAGTCAACTGAAATCTAAACTTTCAAATTAATAAAATAAGCTAAAATTTAAGATTATTCCTTGTAAGAAATTATATTCAGATTTGTATTGTAGTTCTACAGTTCCTCCTTAGACGAGGGCAAAATTAATCGGGGCAGACAACTGAAAAAGAAATCCGAACCATCATAGTCACCCACACTTGAGATGAAGTCGAATTGACAAATGAAAACTGGAATGCTGACCATTCAATTGCCATGTCGGCAACTTCAAGTAGGTAGAAGGTTTAACGAAAGCAGTTTTGCCCTTTGGTACTTTGGAATTGGTTCACATCTGCCATCTAGAAACTTTTTTGCCCAATAAATCCGTGTAACAACTACTGTTGTCAGCATTCATGTACAACCATGTTTGTCAATGTGAATGGTGACCTATTACCAGAGTTATCAATTTAACTTGATACATTTATGTTAATTCATCATATATTTTATGAAAGTTAAACATTATTTCCATTTTATTATGTATTTTTTAGTTTCAGTCTCTACTGTTTTCATAAAATCTTTGCTTTGTTTGAAGAATAAGCAATTTTTTACCGACATTTCTTGTCAATCAAAACAATATTTGTCGACAATTTTAACTTTTCGTAATAAACTTTTAAAGGCATCACCATTTTGAATGATAGATTTATTGAATTAAAGAATTCTTATACTGACACCATGCTGTATAACTGTTTTATAAGTTTTAAGAAAATTTATAAAGCCAATAGCGAAAGTTCCTTTTGATATCAGAATCCGAGTTAGTAATTTATATTGTGAATAAAAATAAATGTAACTGGCATTCATTCAACTATTAAAATATTAGAATGAGATTTGAAATTGATTGTTGGGTTTTTGCCAGTGTTGATTCACACTGTAGTTCTAGAAATGAATGAAATAAAGAATAGAATTTTTTTAACGATATAGAGAAATTTATTTTTATTTGTGCTCTTTTAATCTGAAAATTAATAGTTTTTTTAAATACAATTCAATTCAGGAAAAAGTTCTGCAATAAATTATTAATTTAATAGGTGGTATACACAAGAACTAAAAAAATTAGCTGAAGCAAAATATAATCCATTGAAGCATGTCTTTAAAATTAAGTTCACATTAAGATGCTAGAAGTTTCAATAAAATAAATACAATTTTAGTAAGTGTACCTGGCATTTACGAAACCTGCTATTTTTTTGAGTCGGGCTCACTTCATAAATACAAAAGCATAATTTGGCCATGCGAGGTAAGTTATATACATCCAAATCAAAGTTCAATTCTTCTTCCCAGGTGAATTTGTCATCTTCCAAATCTTTTTCGGATGAGTTAAGAACTTTGGAAAGTCTTTCATCTCCGTGGTAGACAGTACACTGAACAGCTACCTAAGACAAGATTTTGAAGATAAAAATTAATATATTATAAAAACCAGAAAAATAATTAGAAACATGTACCATTCATTCATTGTCGTGTGCCAGCCAGGCTGGCAATAAGGGGTGTGATGCTCCACTTTTCCAACTGAACCCTATTTTGGTGTTGAGTCCGACTTCCTCAGTACACACATGCCATAGGGACCCGTTTATACGGTAGGCAACCATTCACACCTCATTCATACAAGGAAAGGACAAAGACATGAATCGATAGAGAGAAAAGTACTTCCATGCCTGAACCGGGATTCAAGCCCAGGACCTCCTTATTTGTAGTCAGGCATGCTGACCACTAGACAAGTTGGTCGGTAATATGTGCCATGAAGGTAACAAATAAATAATGAATTCTAAACCGAAAACGAATAAAAGTAGAAGTGAAAATATGCATCTAATACTGTACAGTGGTCAATATAATGCGGAGATTTTTCTAAGCGCCTAAGAAATTATCAGCAGTTGTTACAGTTCTCCAAGGTGTTAAAGACAGAACTTATGCTTTTCCTTTAATAGTTTTGATGAAGTTTAAAAAATACGTGCAAGTTTCATGCACAAAGACGTAACATACTAGAATGGAATAAAGTTTTATGCTCCATTCATTCTGGTTAAAGAAATAGTCGAAATGAGAATGTAAAGTGCATTAGATATATATTGGGGTTCCTAATCTGTCGATTTTATATTGTTTTAAAATTTATATATTTATTTTTTAAAGTGAAAAATATTCTTGATTGATTAGTACATTTTGGAATTAATGTATAATTTATTTATTACATTTCATTTAAAAAACAATAGAATACGAGTTGACGATCTATTGCATCTTTTAAAAAATTGAGAGAATTTTCAGAGATTTTATTAAATGCAGAACAGATAAATACATGTGTTAAAGAAATTTAGTTTGTACATAAATATAAAACAAAAATAAATGGAAATTGGACTCTCGGAGTATTGAAGGCAAACTCAAGTGCAAATAGTTTAGCTATTACTCTGTGTTTTTTGTAAATTAGAGCTAAAGTAAATATTTCGGCATTGGTTTCATGAATATTGAAGTAAAATTTTCTTTTAATCAGTTTATAATACAAAAGGTAATGCAAAGAGAAAAATACTTCAAGGCTATAATTTAAAAGTTATATTATTTATAATAGTTTGTCAATAAAAATTATACTATACCAAGATACACAAGTAATTTGAAATTAGTTTCATATTGACAAAGTAAAGCTGAATTACATATACATCTTTATTGAGTACCCTTACTTTATTAGTAGAAATTACTGAAATTCACAATATGAAAACGCATCTGTCTCTAAAATGGATTTTCGAAAACCTAAGATAGATTTGCAGACATTTTACGCGCACGCGTAATATATATATATATATATATCCACGTAAAATTTCTGAAAATATCTTTGGTTTTCAAAAATCCATTTTAGAGATAGAAGCGTTTTCATATTGTGAATTTCAGTAACATATATAATCTTTTGAGCAGTTATATTTGTTTCCAATTTCTGGGAATATCTTTAGTTGATATTTTTTTCTTCTTTTCTCCAGAGTTTTCCTATTTGTAAGTTTAGGATCATGTCTTGCAAATCAAGAACTCAAGTTCTCTTTTATATATAATCCTTTTAATAAATAATTATTATTTTAAAGTTCGTAACTTTGAACCATTTTCAAATTCCTTACTTAAAATTCGCCTAAATTTTTCGAATAATTTTGTATTATTTCATTAAATATTTTTAGTAAAAAATAACAAAAATCATACTCCGGAAATTTTCGTAAATTATTTTAATTTGTCACACCACGTAAAGCAAAACTTGACAGCTGACTGCTGTAGTAAGGCTTTTTAACATTTATAGTTCATTACTGCCTTTAAGGAGGTAATTTAAGTCTTATTTTTCTGCCGTAAGAAAGCTGGGAATTTCTCAAGCACTCACAAGGACATATGTGCTGGCAGGTGTCCGAAACATTTATCCCCCGCAGATTGTGGAGGGGGTTTTTCACTCCAAACATGTCAATCTACCATTTGGTTAGTGAGTGGAAACAAATCTTCCTCGAGTACCTTTTATGGGTTGAAGTGTATGTTCGCTCTCTAATTAAAATTAACTAATCCGTATTTAATGAATAAATCCACTTTAACTGAACTAATTCAAATCGAAACATTCCCTTCAACACAAAAAATTAAATATTTAAGGTACTATTTTTGTAACTGTAATAAAATATAAATTAAGTTATTATAATTGGTTGCTGTTGTTGCCTTGTACCATTAGCTAGGCTGGCATTATGGGGTGCGCTGCTCCAGTTTTCCAACTGAACCATATTTTGGTACAATGTCCGACTTCCTCAGTACACACATACCATAGGTACACATACCATACCATATACTTATAGGATACATACATACATAACTGTGTGGGGAGACCCTGGACTGTACCTTGAGGTTAACAGGTGCCGTCTCCCCAACACCTAGTGTACTCCACACCTCAAGGATAGACAAATATTAACAACACATTCGTACAAAGAAAGGACAAAGACAGGAGAGAGAGAGAGAGCCATGCCCGAACTGGGATTTGAATCCAGGACCTCCCTATCCGCACACTAGACAGGGTGGGTGGCATAATAATTGGTTAGTGAAATTATTGAACATGTCAAAATATCACAGGTAATACTCACTTTAATTTTGGGATCACAGTTCAGCTTTTGAGCAAAATGCAGGGTTATAGCCAGGGGCTCACCAATGGTCCATGCAGAAATCGTGACCTGCTTCTTGCGCCGCTGAAGAGTCCCTGATTCGCTCGTAAAGGATCGGCTTCTCTGCCTCTCCAGAAACACCTTCTCCGAGCACCTCTCCACTAACGCAGAATGATAGCTATTAATACTTTCTATGCAAATCGATCTAACTAAAAACAAAGCAACTTAATTTGACAAAAATATATTATTTGTTTCCTTTTAAAATATCATAGTGTAATATTTTATTCTGCAACACAGTAGAAATAAAGGCTAAAATGTTATTGAATTGTAGGCCCACACAACAGAAAGATATTTTTAATACTTACATTATAAATTGTGGGAAATAACTTTTAACATTCATATTAGAAGTATATCTTATTATCAACATCCTTTCGGTATAAAACTCGTATAGAGAAAAATAATGCTTTGTTTCTGTCCTAAATCGTTATGAATGTAAGCTAAAAAACACTGGCCTCCAAAAGTTAAGGAACAACATGTGTTTCGAAACTCACCATAAAAAAATGACACTAACAATTTTTAACATATATTTTTATTAACAATTTAATTTTATTTAATAAACATATATTTTATCATTTATATAAATGATAAAAACGAACTTATGTAAATTTACGTAAAAATGCTTTGTTACCATTTTTTCTGACAAAGAACAGATATATACGTATATGAGTTGGAGAAAAATATGCAAACATACGGCTTTCGTAATTACGCGTGTAACTTTTGTTTATTTTCAACTTTTGGTAGCAGATTCTTTAACAATTGTCAGTGGGGTCCCACAATGTCTGGGAGAAGTCTTGTCCGATTCGTTAAAGTGACAGTCGGATGGATGGAAATTGGGATGTTACAGGCCGGTACTGCTCGGCGCCTTAATGTGTCTCGCGGTGTGGTCTGAAGTGTCTAGATTCAATATCAAACCGAAGCTTCTGTTTCCGGAAGACATGTTCCAGGCCAATCACGAGATACAACCCCAACAGAAGACCACCGTTTACTTCCTGCTGTCTAAAGCAGAAGAAACATTTCTTGGCCGCAATTTTGTTGCAGTTCACTCTGTAGCACCAGGGAGAATATTGACTGATATGGTGCGAAGGCATCTCTACGCAAAATGACCAGTTGTAAGTGTTCCTCTCACTGGAAGACAGATAAGGGTCTGCATATCTTGGGCAAGAGAAAACGTTTTTTGACCAGATAGAGATATGCTTCTGTACTTTTGACAGACGAGTCCAGATTCGCATGGGATAGCGGTTCAGGATGTGTGCTGATTTGGAGTAAAAAAGGAACCAAATACTATCAAACCAACATCGTGGAAAGACACGGTTACAGCTTTGGTGAAATAAAGGTTTGAGCAGGGATCTCTCTCGATTGTCACACTGATCTGCATATATTCCAGGAAGGAACTATGAATGGTGTGAGATATCGAAATGAGATTCTTGATCCATATGTCCGGCTCTATGCCGGTACAATTGGCAATAATATTCCATTCTGATGGATAATCTCATCAAGATGTAGTTGTTGAGGAATGTCTGGAGGTCTTGGTTTGGAGCGAATGGAATGGCCAGCTCGTTCTCCAGACCCGAATTTCATACAACATTTATGGGACTATCTTAGTAGACAGGTTTTAGCTTTAATTCCTCATTCAAGATGAATAAAAGAACTGGAAAAGAGCTTATTCGCTTTCTGGTCTTTGATTCCCATTTCGATAGCCGACGACTTTATTGACAGCATAGAAAGTCTTGGCCGCCAATGCATTCAAGCTAGGGGTGGGCAAATCTCTTAGTTAAACTTTTACTATTTTGTTTCTATGACATTTTATCTCATAAAACCGATTATTCTTTTTTACAAGAAGAAACTTTTCCAGCGAGATTGCTTTTTCTATTGTAAAACATTTATGCAATTTTCTTATGTAAACTTCTATGTTGCAATCAATAAATATCTGTTTTGTGCACATGTCGTCCAAATTTGGTGTTTCTACATTCATTCATTCGCAAATCAGCCGCAAAAAAACCGGTTGTTTCTTAACATTTGGAGGCCAGCGTGTTATTGAACTGTAAACTTAAGATGAATTCATTTTTATCATTCACATATTTATTTTCTGTATATATACAAAATTACACAGAGAATCAATTTTGAATAGATAAAAGCTTAGTAAATCTCTCGGTACGAATTAAAGTTAAAATGCTATCGAATAATAAAACTAACTGAAATATTTACTTTAGAAATATATTTTAAATATTAACAAAACCTGTAATGGGAAAAATAACACTTTAGAAAATGTTATGGTATTTTATATATATAATTTTAGAGAGAGAGATCCATAAAACTTAAGCTGTCTCTTAATAAACGACGAAGGATTTTTGCGGGTCTATTATATAAAAATAACTTATGTAAACAATGTAAAGTGATATATACAAGTTTAAAAACTTCCATACAATTGAAATTTTAAACCTAAATTTTAAATCTAAAAATTTGGTAGAATTTGCAATATTTTTCAACTATATCTTCAAATTATACATTAATGCGAAATGAATATAACTTTTAAAAATACACAATCTCACAATAATTTGAAATTTCACTTTTCATTTATTTCTCATGAAAACATCTATCAAGTGCTTATTTTTTAATGGACCTCCACCACCCGTTAAGTTGTCATAAAAGGAAAAATGCTGTGGACATTGTAACGGTTTTAAAACATATTTTAGCTGTTAGTTTGCCCGTTATGTTATGTTAAAGTATTTTGATTCCTTAGTAATATCTTAACTAAATCTACTGACTTTTCAAGAATCCTAATCCTAAAAATACAGATTTGATTTTTTATTTATTTATATATTTATTTTTGTGCTCTATGGTCACTTTGTTCCAAAAGACTTACTCGAGCGAATTTTAAAGCTTAAAATAGATTCCATATTATTGCAGGCCTATGAAGTCCATCAATTGAAGATCAGAATATAAGAATTTCAGCAGAAATAGAATTTTAATAAAAGAAATATTTTCAAAAATATATATATATTGGTTTGTTTGTCGCTCAACGGTCATTTTTTGCACACGAGGGTTAATTAGACCGGGACCTACGGCTTAAAGTGGATTCCGAACCACTACAAACATCCATGCCCAAGGATGTTTGTAGTGGTTCTACAAACATCCATTCGAACCCACGAACTGTTGAACAGAAGGCAAGAGCGCTAACCATTCGGCTGCCAGCACGGCTATGTATGTATAAACACATACATACACATGCACGTGTGTGTGTAAAAGATTTTACCATTTGATCACCTAATAATCGACTTCTGTATAAACGTGTTAATTTCCTCGACCTTCAGATCAATGTCAAAATTAAGGGAGTGGATTCTTTAGTGTTGCCATCTATCGGAGGAGTTTAGAGCAAAGTCGTATTTTCACCTTCATGGTGCTCTGGTTAAACGAGACCAATACTGACTTGAATTCGTATAGCCAACGGCATAGCGAGCTTGTCTTGTCCAAATTTCATAAGTAATAGCAACAACAGAAACGTGGTAAATGTAAGTAATTTACATTGTTAAACGGCAAAGCAATGAAAAATATTGAATCTAGACATTGTTTTCACTACCGTCTCTTATGTTTCAAACTTTTTATAGCATATTTTATTAATTATAAATGTAAGTTTCTTGCTTAAAAGAATTATATTTTTTTATATTCATGATAAAAGAAATGAAAAAGTGAAAGCAAGTAGTCACCCCTCCTTTACTGACGAAATGTTGAAAGTTCAATAAATTAAATTTATTTTACTGAGTTTCGATTTTTTCTCGCTCAAGTGCATTGATTCAGGCGCATTTTCTGCCAGAAATGTATTATGGCTGGAAAATAAATTCAGCAACAGTTGCAGTAATACGAAATTAGAAAAATGATTTAAAAACCAATAACAAAATATCGATCTTCTTAACGGATATACTTTAAGTCATCTTTTTAGAAAATCACTTATAATTAAGGAAATGTAATTGATTATCTGTATTTAATCAGAATAGATTTAACTGTAACTTGTGTATATAGAGAACAAAAAATAATCATAAGATTTTATTTCACACACATCGTCAGATAAAATTGATTGATACATTGTCATTGTTTTCCTTTAACGAAACTTGTAACGGTTGTAATGGTTAAAATCAATAAATTAAAAAGAAAATCCAACTTTCTCAAGTATTATTGACAATTTATATAAGATTGTTGTATTCTTTACAGCTAGTGAGTTTCAATGTTTAAGAAATCGCACCAAAGTAGTAACAGAGTATGTCTATTCAAAAAAATCTTCGTAAAATTCAAATCAGTGTGTGTGTGTGTGTGTGCGTGTGTGTGACACCATACAATTCATAATATATCAAGGTGGAAAATACACGCATGGATGTTTTGGTGGAATTTCTTCTAGAATGAAAGATTTTTTTTCATACAAAGTAGGCAACGTTCATGTATAACAAAGGAGGAAACCAGGCAATTTTTTTAATACTCTAACAGAAATGGGGGAATTTAACCTCTCCGAAGAGCTCAGTATTACTATTAGACCATGATGGACCTTTGTTTGAAAAAGTTAATTAATAATATTTTCATAAGGTAATATATAGCTTAAAAGTTGAAATCAGTTACTCTTTCGATTGTAAGACACTTGTACGATTGTGTTAATATCGCCACAGAGAAAACTTTTCATAAATAGTTGGTTGTATTCAGGTGTTAAAAAGGAGGAAACCCCGAAAACTCCCAAATTTTTATATCGACAGACAAGTAATCAGAAAGCAGAAGCTCTACACTCATCTCTCGTTACTCAATAAGTCTTTGACTAAAAAATGTCTGAAGATCTTAGCCAAACCAAGATTATTCCATTTCAAAAAGAAGAGACAACCGCAAATTAAAAAAAATTGCAAGGTTACAGAAACTTAAGCAATGTGATTAAGACTGATTCCCTATATGGAAAAGTGCTTCAGGAACCAAATAACCTTCCATTCTATTGTGTTTTGCATTAAAAATTTCTCTATTTTAAACAGTAAACTGAAACAGAAATTCCATTACAAGTATACTGTATATACATTGAAAATTTACTACCTCATTGTTTTGAAAGGTAATTTTGACTGTTAAAACATAAGGCTCTCACTGTTCTTAAAAATATTTAATGAAAATAAGAGTATAATTACAGCTAAAGTTACAATATATGCTCTTAATATAAATTTGATAATTTTTATGACTGAATTTATACCAACAAGTCATATTAGTCATACAAATTATGAGATTTTAATTACATCACACTTCAAAATAAATATTTTTCTATATAGGAAATAGTATATCTACTCATCAGTGCTTTTCGTCGATTTTCACTTTAAAAATACATGCTAATAAATGTATAAATTGAAAATTTGAAAGTGGAAAGTGATAGTACGAAATAGCTTAAGTGGTAACACGGAGATAGGGTAAATTTATAAGGATACTGAATAGGAAAAGAAAGGAGGGGTTAATTAAGAATCTCAGCTTTCATAAGGAAAGGAGCCGACCGATTAGATGAGTGGTTAGCATTCCTGACTTCTGAGCTGTTGGTCCCAGGTTCGAATCCTGGTTCGGGCATGGATGTTTCTTTCCTTCTCTGTTTTCTTTGTCCTTTCTTCTGTGTTGTTGTATGAATGTGGCCCGCCCTATAAACGGGTTTGTGGTGGTATGGTGCGGGTAGCGCTACTTGCCACCGTGACTTGGTTCACAGGTGCCCGCTGGGTAACGATAAATGAGTAGCAGTCTCTGGTCTTGTTGTGGCATAGGGTTAAACCCTCTTGTGCCCACCATTGGAAAAAAATAATGAAAAGAAAATTACATCAAAAAGGAACACAAAACTTATTTCATGAAAATACGAAATTCACGGTTTCAATACATATTGACAAGAATTAAGTTTTTTTCTTTTTTAAATTATAATTTATTAAATGGAGTATTCACATAAAAATCTGAGAAATGATGAACCTAATGTTAGCAAGCTTATAATAAATATTTTAGATTTGAAATGTATCCATGACGATTTGAAAAATATAAAAGTAACAAACATTTTAGATTTATCTTAGTGGTAATAACATCCAAGATCTTGGGGGATGATCTAAGTTCAAGTAAATGATAATAAATTGTGTAAAAAGAGGAAAAAGATGTGATGGTTCCCCGGGGATCCAAAGCGAAACTGAAAGTTGCAAAGAAAGGAAATAATGAAAGAAGTTGGGATTTATGAAATTTGATGATCTTAACCAAATCCAAAAAAAAAGATATATTTTTATCGATTATTTATAGAGCTTAAAATATCAGCAGAAAGGATTGTTTGCTGGTTTGTCGTTATTCCAGTCATCATGGGACTTAAGCAATGGAAATCCAAATCACTTATAGGATCGCTGATCGAGAAGAAAATCAAATAATAAATTGAAGACCATTAAATTATTACTTGGAAAAATAACATTTGGTTTAAAATAGTTTAAATCTGCTGCACAGGTACATATTGTTTTAATCTTTTCTATTTTTGAAAGTAAATCGAGTATAGATGCCAGGAACATTATATATACAAACATATATATATATATACATACCTATATATGCATACATATATATACATACATACATACATATACATACATACATACATATACATATATATACACATACATATACACACATACATATACATACACACACAAACATACATACACACACATACATACATACATATACACACACATACATATACACACACATACATACATACATATACACACACATACAGACATACACACACATACATACATACATGCACTCACACACATACACACACATACACACACACACACACATACACACACACATACATATATATATATATATATATATACATATATATATATATATATATATATATATATATATATATATATATATATATATATATATATATATATATATTACATTTGCATGCAGCAAAGGCATTTTAAACCACGTGAATATATTACGTCTTTTGAAACTATAACTTGATGCATACACATGTTCAGAAGTATAGATGCTTAATCTGCCTATAGATGCATAATCATTATTTATTATTTATAGATTTTATAACTTAATAACTGGCAAGATCTTGAGTTTAAAGAAGATTCCATGCCATTGACAGCATTCACAATTGAGGTTTGGAATCGAACCCACAAGCTGTTAAATTGAAATCTAATATAACTACCATTCAGCTAACAGCTCAGATATAGATTTCATTGGTTTATTTATTATTATTTATTTTGCACACACGAGAAAATTAGCATGTTCTTAGGCTAAAGTGACTTTCGAATCGCAATAATCATCGATAACATAAAAACCACTAACTGTTAAATTACAGAATTATAAACATTCATGTGGCAGCTAGCAGTTTAGCTAAGAATTTATATTTAATAATAAACGACATCTGAATCCATAAATCACAAAATCCTACTTTTAATTCTACTTTCTTAAATTTGCATTATTTTCGAATCATTGAACATTCATTAGGTGTTTTAAATCGACAATATTTTTATCATTTTGCAATAAATGACTAATAAATCTTCGAATCTATTTTATAATTGATTTATATTTTTAAATGTAAATAATTAATAACAATGTTAGGGGTTTGAAAATATCTGCATCATATTGAATTCGCTTATTTCATATTGCTTGTAGGATTCTGCTATTATATTATTAGCTCGTAATTAAGCGTTATTTTATTTACAAAAATCTAAAAATCAATTTTTCAATTTCGTCTGACTGTCCTATAGCGCGCGGGAAAGTTGTTTAATGTATTAATTAAATGAATTCAAAAAGCAAAATCAAACAGATGCCTTTTTTAGGATATAATCATTGCATAAAACCGCAATTTACTAATTCACTGACATATATTGAATTGTATTCCATTGTAAGATATGCTGACAGGCAAACTTGGCTCATTCCCCTGAGTCATTCCTGGTATATCAAGATGATAATCTTGGAAGATCTCTTGCTATTGGTTGCGATAGATATGTTCACAGACTACACTTTCCCGTTTCTTCAGTGGCCACCTGAAGGGACTTACTTTCGAAAGAGATCTCAAAATATACATCCAAACTGTCCTAAATGCCAAAATGAACCGGGATCACCGGCACATGTTCTTTAGTGCTTGGGGTTGTCTCTTGAGGACTTGTACAAAACTCTTACGCTTATTTTTGATTTTCTGAAAGTGAATGGACTGGTGGACCGTCGTCTAGTATACAGGAAGACATTGAGATTTTTTTAGTAACAACAAAATTTGAGTAGCCTCCTCAAATTTTATGAATTAGAGGAGGCTACTAATTCATAAAATTTATTTATGAATTAGTAAACAGCGTTAAGCATTTTCAGTACAGTGAATGATTTTAACTCGAGCTATATCAGAAATGATCTCTTGAGAAGCCTGAAACCCCTAGAGTGCGCGTCGCCAGGCTGCGGATGGGGGTATGCCTCCATCGGTTTATCTGAGGGGTGGTAGGAGGGAAATAAAATATCTTCCGTGGACCAACAGGCAGAAGTCCAGCTTTCCGGGGCTCTGGCACCTCTTTTCCATGACGAGTCGTGCATTGCGAACTCAGGACAATTGTAGAGGCACTAAATATGTATAAAGTCCTCCCCTTGTCTGAGCAGGTAAACAGACTTGTTATTTTCTTTGACTCGAAGAGGCGGCCCTCCAAGCAATTCTAAATAGGGATTTTTCGATCACCCAAGAAATCTATCCAAATATTTATGACATTCAAGAGTTGAACAAAAGCTGCACTCTCTAGTGGAAGTGATATTGGTATATGTATGATATTCCCCACAAGAAATTTCTCGCCAAATCTAACGTCCTTTGTTTTGATTATAGCATTGCCTTTTTTTTCGGATTTTCTTAT
Source organism: Latrodectus hesperus (assembly GCA_037975125.1). Taxonomy (NCBI): domain Eukaryota; kingdom Metazoa; phylum Arthropoda; class Arachnida; order Araneae; family Theridiidae; genus Latrodectus; species Latrodectus hesperus. The sequence continues at coordinate 1,520,797 of CM075861.1, forward strand.
TACCATATATATATATATATATATATATATATATATATATATATATAATCTCAAGAAAAACATATAATATATATATATGTATTTCTCGTGTTTTACATTATGTTTACATCATATATATGGTTCATTTTAGTGGCAACAGCATTTGAAGTTTTTGGTTTACTTTCAATTCGAAGTTTTTGTTCTACGTTTCAATTCGAAGATTTTTTTCTTAATTAAACTGCATTTTTTTAAAATTAACAAACTATCATGTATATTCTTTTTTTTAATGAATAGAGTAAAAAGTATTAAATCATGGTAGCAATCGGGCATTGGAAAAAAAATATTTTTTTGCAATTTCACATTTGATAAGAAAACCGTTACAGATTCTTCCACGTTTGATTAAACTGATTATTTTCTGCAAATAAATGAAAAATAGTATTTTGATGAAGGAAAAAAACGTTATCGTGGCAAAACTAATTTGTCAGTATTTTATGAGGAATTTCTTTCATAAGGATACGGAGGAAATGTACATGATAATAAATCAATTTATTTAGTAACACTGGAAACTGCCATTTTTTCCCCAAAATAACTCAGTAGTTTAAATTTAGTCACCATTTTACATAACTATAGTAACGTTTTGCAAACTTAGTTTCACTGAAACGTGAAACTAACATGCACGGATTGGAGACAAACGAACAAAATGGCGAAATAATTATTATCCTTAAACTACTTGTAATCTATTATGTTCAAATTTAACAGTTTATACAACGGGTGCATCAAACAGAAAATATCACCGAGCATATTCGACACGTGAGCTTGACGTCATATCAAGTAAAGTCCATTATTATTTTTTACTTATCTTTTTTACCGGTTGTTTTGGAGATAAGCCAAATCCAACATAACAAATTTTTATTCCTTTTCCAGTGATACTTTTTAACTTAATTTTATTATTATGCCATTATGTGATTTAAAAGTCTCTAATATGTGTATTTTGGAACTTTGGGAAATTTCTCGTTCTAAAAACATGCGTTTAACTTGGCGACGAAACCAAGTCACAATAGTCATTAATGAGTAGATATCCCTATTAGTTCTGTGATATTGCAGGAAATTAAAATGCAGATAAATTAACCAAAAAAAAGCCAGAAATCTCAATAATATTAACGTTACCCTCCAAGATGCTAATGCAATAGCTAAATTTAAATTAAAAGAAATATCAATTTTTTAACAAAATATTAACTTTGCTATATGGTCAGGATAGATCAACCACAAAAACTTTTATAAGGTTTAGAACCAAACATCACGGGGGCATGAAGAACGACAATAGAGAGCAGGAGAGTCTACAGAAACTGTAATAATTATACAGACACCCAGCTGACAGCAAACCATGTGTTTGACTGCTTCGTTATAAGTGCTGATTTAAGAAGAATCAGAATTGTACCATCATTGGTAAAACGCCAAATACATTGAAGAAATTACAGAAGTCGTTATGAGAATTTACGGCTTTATTTGATACAATTATAATAGACACGACAAAAAATAGAATAGACATTGCAATAAATATTGGTAAATATTAGTTAATTTCAGGAAATCGCCATAAGCAATCTGGCCAAGCCAGTAATACACCCTTCGCACTGCACTTGAAATGCGTTTAAATCTCAATTGAACTTTTTCGTAGCGGCAACTGTGATTTAAGTTGGAGCTGATTTATCTAAAATTAGTTTGGCAATCAAATTTAAATACGTTTGAGTTGATTTAGCGCCATTTTATTTTTTGCTGTTGTTGTGAGTGTTTATTGAAATATCTAAAGCCGATCAAAATAAATATAAGAGAAGTAAAATTTGAAAAAATATCGAAATAGAATTATTCATAAAAACATCAACTAAGCATTAAAATTCATTTCAGATGTGAGGAGAAATAGATTTGTCAATGTCATTCTTTGGATTCACTTTCATTATTTGAAATATCTTTATCTTAATGACATTTTAGTCTGTAAACGCTTGCGAAACACACCCAACAATTAGCTATTCAAAAATTTCATATGAACAATCAATAAAATAGGTTTTAGAACAGAAACCAATATTTCTTGAATCAGTTTCAAGTGTAAGGCAAAAACAATGAAAAGAATGCGTTATTTTTAATTCAAATTAGATATAATTTTAAAAAGATTTAAAAAGTGCTGTGCAATTCGAGAAATTAATGAATATTTCAGCGTTTTTAATTACAATAATTTCCACTTTTTCTATTTTTCTTATTTAAAAGATACAAAAGATTGGGAGTTTTGATAGAGGTTTCTGTTTTATATACACATACTACCGTTTGACTAAACTTTTCTCACATTTCAAAAGCACTTAAAGCTTTGTTTTGAGAATGCCATGAAAGCGAATGCCGAGAACGAGGTTCGAATAGGGGGCATCCAAGATTAAAGTTCACGTATTCGCGTTGCATGCGAGAATTATGAAAGGAAACTGTCAACGTAAGTACTAGTCATGCTAAAATAGTCCACGGGGGCTGTCAGCTACTTCAAATCATGGAAATAGATGGGAGGGAAAACTCGTCGAAATAATTCAAACTCTTGACATTAATGGACCGCGAGAGAAAAGTGTCTTTCTTTTTTTCAGAGCTTCATCTTTTATTTATTTTTTTAGACTTACAGCGATTTGTTAGAACATGTTAGAACCATGACCTAACAAATTTCCAAACACTCACTTGAACCGATGAAACCTCTAGTGTGTTTTAAGATCAGAAAAATCTCTTTCTATCAAGGTAATCCGATAATTTTTGGTATCTGTTTAAATTCTGCTGCGTCTTCTTGAATGTATAATGCTGAATATCGAAAATAACTTTGTTTATTTTCGGAAATTTAACTTTTTCCGTTTTGGCAACACAAAATTTTGTTGCTCAAAGCAAAAGTGCAAATCAAAAGTAGCTGTAATTAAGTTTGAAGTACAGTTATAATAAAGTTTAAGTTTGAAGCTCTATTTAAATAGTGAAATGTGTGAATGTGAAAGGCTTTGTGTTGTTTTATCGTAACGTAATAATATTTCAGCTACAGTTCTTATAATTGAATCTGCAAGGATACTGAATTGAGGTTCTACAAATTCAGTATTGTTAAATCCTCAACATTTAGGGGAAAATCAGAAGCATAGCAAAAATGCCAGTAAAAATAACTTTGCAAAACGTCTGTAAACTTTAAGAGAAACTTTTGGGGATTTTAGAAAAATATATAAGGCGACAAGCTTATAATACCGGTAATTAAACAGAAGCAATAATTTTTACTTACGATACATGTTCTAACAGTTTTCGTCATTCTATCCTAGGCAATTTATCGAAAACGATTATATTAATATATTGGTGTAGCTTCAGTTTTAATTTAAGGATTTATAATTGTGCTAAGAATTTATTAAACGTAATCATAAATCGCAATCGGTTGGAAGAATTCAAGGTCCAATTGTTTATTTAATTGGCTAATTGTTCGTAAAATTAAAAAAATTCAGTTAATTCTCCTATTAAATTATGAATGACTTAGAGAAAATACTATAGTGAGCCCTCGTCAATCAAGATTGATAATGTTGTTTAATACCCGATATAAGAGTGTTTAATACAGAATTTCAAGTAAATAAAAAAATTTGATAGTGAAAGAAATATTTTGTAATTTTTCTTAGGTAGGATCATTAAGAAATATATGTGCTAAAAGGAAAAAAAAGAACCCTAACACATGTTTGTCACTCAATGGCAGTTTTTTTTTTTTTTTCACATGAGGGTTTAGATTGAGACCTACAGTTTAAAGTGGATTCAACCAAACATTCAAGACCAAGCAAAAACCGACAGCAACCAAACCAAACATTCAAGCTCAAAGTAGTATTCCAATCTACAAACCGAAGGTCTGTGCCTTAACTAAATGGCTGCCAGTTCTTCATTTGTGTGTAAGCACGCATTCTTGTGCGTATTGTAAACGTGATAAGCAAGGACAGTGAACAATTAAGACTTATTGGTTTAAAGCTGTTTATATATATAACTTATTATTGGTTTATAGATGTTTATGTATCCAAAATTCATAATTTTAAATTATGCCACGAAAAAATTATGCGCATCTTAAAAACTTTCGTTAAATTTAGTGAAATAATTCCATATTAAATTTAAAACATTTTCATGTAGTATTGAAATTATGTTCAATTATAAATACAATGTCAATTTCGATAGTATGAGACCAAATTCATTTAATTCGATTGAAAAAAGGTATATTAATATTTATTTTAATGTGAAGAATTCTTAGAGTATATTACGCAAAAAATTTATATAAAAAATATATTTTTTTAATTTTTTGTTTAATTTATTAATTATAAGAACTGTATCCAGAATTAGTAGAAGCATTAAATTAATATTCGATTGAATCCCTCGTTTGCATTACGTGAATTTAACAATTGAAAGGAAGACTTCACATTTGATAGTATTCAACTGAGTCTTAAAAAGATAAATGTAAAAGAAACAGAAATTTTGTTGTAGGCGGATAAAATAAAGAGTGCAAGTTTATTAAGGATTGATTTATCAAAACGTAATTTGTAATTTCAGGATAAAATCGCGGTTTATTTATTTGTAATGTAATAATAAAATATCCTAAATGTTTTTTTATGATTAGTTACATTAAAATATGAACTTAATGAAATGAAAAAAACGAATCAAATGTGTTTAATATCGAGTTCTGTTCATACACACATCTTTTAAGATAATTGGTTGGTATCGTGTCCATTTGAAGTCAAGTTAAATTACTCCATGTGCCAAAATCACGGCCTCGGCAATGCGTACAATTTTGTCACTACAGGGATTTCCCTGAAAGGGAAATTCATCAACGGCTTGCAAACTTTTTAGGAAAAAATGAGTGCCATTGCTTCGGAGAGGTTGGACTTCTTCCTGTTGATCCACGGAATGTATTTTTTATTTCTTTTCTACCACACCTACTGGAGATAATCATTATTTGAGATTTGATTTCTGTTATTTCAGCGTTCGTATGAAATCAGTACAAGGAACTACAATCTTGGGGGAGGGGGAATGTTAATTTGTCGCATACACAGTAACAGCATTAAGGAATTTTTAGAATAAGATTATATCACATCATACTTAATATTAATCACAAGTAATTCCATTAATAAAAAAATTTTGAAATCACATTATTATATAATTAATATTATTAGTGATACATACATAAATATTTATTATGTGTGAGCAATGAAAAATCGCCACTAGAGGACGAACACAAAAAAGAGTCAGTTGATGTACGTCGATCGCGAGATGCGGTCACAGATTTGGCGAAGCGCAATGTTCAATAAAGTTATTTGTTACGGAAACGCAGTATTCTCATTTAAGACGTCCTGACATGGTTATAAGTATAAATAACCTTAAATGATAAATTAAGTTAAAAGCACGTAGGCTTTTCTTATATTATTTGAAAGACAAGCGCGACGAATAGGTTTAGATGAAGCTCATTGGGTTTTCCATCTTTTAGGACTTCTACCATATGAAATAACTCAGTGTATTGCCCGCGAGCCGGACGATAAAGCAAATGATTACTATTATGTGAAGGAACTATTATTAAAAAGATTTAAATTAAGTCCAGAAAGATTTCGGCAGAAATTTTATGAACATTCTCTTACAATTAAGAATACATAGAAAGATTTTACTTATGAGTTACGAAATTATTTTAATGAGTGGTTAGATGGTCTTAAAATTACTAATTTAGAAGATCTTAAGGACTTAATTGTTACAGAACAATTAAAGAAAAGTGTTTCCCCTACCATTCGTAATCACTTCATAGATGAATGGACCAATTTCATTAATCCAGATAAATTGGCTGAAAAATTAGATTCGTATGAGAATGCTAGATTCGGAATAAAATCTTGTATTGAAAACAAAAACGTGAAATGTTTTGAAAAAAGATCTTATTTTGATATTAAATAGTAAGCAAATTTAATGATCGCTGTAAAAAGGAAAATTTCAAAAGTGAAGTAAGAGAAAACCGCGAATTTAAAAAGTTTCCTAAGAATGAGTGTTTTTATTCTAAAGAAAAGCGTAACACGAATTTTAGTTCTCGTAGTGATAAAAATAGCATTAAATGTTTCAATTGTAATGATTATGGGCACATTTCTAAAGACTGTCCAAAAGAAAGAAAAATTTTAATTTGTAGAGAATGTGGTGAGAGTGGACATACCCAACGGCATTGTTCGATAAACAAAGATAAAAATAGTTTGACGGTAAATGTTGAAAACCTTACCCCGTTAAATGCTTATATGAAGGAAGTAAAAATAAATAATTCTGAGCATTCGATAAATAGCTTAATAGATACGGGATCGAGCATTTCATTAGTTAAGAATTCGGTTGCAATTAAATTAAAACTGAATATAATTCCGTTAAAGAGATAATTGTTTGGATTTGGTTCTACTGTTGCATCTGCTTTCACACTTGGAAAAAGTCAAGTGGAATTAAGAATCGACGACGTCAGAGCAACACTTGAAGTTTTCGTTGTGAATGATGACACTATGTTGTTTGACCTAATTGTAGGAAGAGACTTTCTAGACAAAACAGAAATTGCTTTCGCACGAATTGGCTCCAAATTGCACATCTGGTACTCGAATAGCATTCCTTTTTCTGAACTGGAAGTCGAATCGAAACATCAACAAATAAAACTGAAAACGGAAGAACCTATTATAATAGAAAAAAATAGCATAAATTTTATTCAGGCGAAAACAGAAAATATGAAAAACGGTCTTGTATTGTTAGAGGGAAAAGAAAAAAATTTCTATTCTGTTTTCGAAATTAAAAATGGTAAAACAGTAATTCCTATTATGAATAATGGTTCTCATGATATTAAGTTAAAAGAAAATCAGTGTCTGAGTAGGGTAACCGATATATCGCAGGATTGGAATTTAAATTCTGAATTTATTCTTCCATTCAATAATCTTTGTAATGCAACTGAAGATACAATATTCACTGTAAATAAAGATAAATGCGCAATTAAAATAAATGATATTAAATTTGATAAAACTATTCCTTATGATAAGAAATTGGAAATTCTGAAACTAATTAATGATTATAGAGATTGTTTTGCCATGAATATAAGGGAGTTAGGATGTACTACATTGACTAAAATGGAAATTAATGAAGTTTCAGGAAGCAAACCAGTTTATTTACGTCCCTATAAAACAAATGCAGCTGAGCGAAACTCTATTAAAAATATTGTTAAAGAATGGAAAGAAAACAAAATAGTTTCCGAAACAAGATCACCTTATGCCAGTCCAGTATTGTTAGTTCGAAAAAAACTGGTGAGGATAGACTTGTTGTAGATTACAGAAAATTAAATAATCAGACAGTTAAAGATACGTTCCCTTTACCCAGAATTGATGATTTATTAGAATGTCTTGGTGAATGTAATATTTTCACGACATTAGATCTAGCTCATGGTTATCTCCAAATACCATTAACAGAGGAAGCTAAGTTAAAAACTGCTTTTATTACCCCGGATGAAACAGGTCAGTTTGAACGTATGATTTTTGGTTTGGCAAATGCACCTTCAGAATTTCAGAGATTAATTTATCAAGTATTAGGACCATTGTTAAATAAGAAAGTTTTGTGTTATTTGGACGATATTTTAATACCAGCGAAGAATTGGACTGATATGATTGAACGAATAAAAGAGGTATTTGACAAACTTAGATCTGCTAATTTGACTTTAAAATTGTCAAAATGTGAATTCGGTAAAAAGGAAGTAGAATTTTTAGGATTTATTGTTAATAGAGAAGGAATAAAACCAGGAATGGGAAAAATTAGATCATTAAGAGAATTTGCAACTCCTAAGAATATTCATGATATTCGTAGATTTTTAGGTTTAACAGGTTATTTTCGGAGATTTGTGGAAAAATATGCACAAAAGGCAGAACCTTTATCACGACTCTTGCAAAAAGAAGAATCTTTCAAGTGGGAAGAGGAGCAAGAGCAGTCTTTTCGATTATTGAAAGATAGCCTCACAGAGCAACCTGTGTTAGCCCATTATAACCCTCAAGCTAAAACAGAAGTACATTGTCATGCAAGCTCTAGTGGTTTAGCAGGCATGCTTTTACAACAAGGACCAGACAATAAATGGCGGTTGGTTTATTGTGTCAGCAAAAAGACAACTGAAATTGAAAAGAAGTATCATTCAAGCAAGCTCGAATTGATGGCCATTGTGTGGACTCTCGAAAGATTAAGGCAGTATTTATTAGGCATAAAATTCAAAATAGTGACAGATTGTCAAGCACTGATGTACATGAATTCAAAGAAAACAAACAATCCTCAGATTGCAAGATGGTGTAATTTAATTCAAGAATTCGATTTTGAAATAGAACATAGACCTGGAAAAAAATGGTTCACGTAGACGCAATGAACAGAGATCCAGTTTGGGAATCAGAAGATACATTGACATCCCTCATCGAAAATAAATTAGAAGTTTGTTTGACCTTGAGTGAAGATGAACAAATATTGATGATACAGCAGGCTGATCCAGAAATACGAAAATTAATAGAAATATTCAGAAAAAAAGATCAGGATAGAACAAAAGAAGAAAAACAGCTTATAAGAAATTACGTGTTTAAGAGAAACAGATTATTTCGATGCATAAACGAAAATGGAAAAGAAAAATTTCTCTATGTTATTCCAAAGAATATGAGAAAAAGTACAGTAATCAAATTCCATGATTTTATGGGACATTTTTCTGTTGACAGAACTGTTAATAAGATAAAAGAATTGTATTGGTTTCCTTATATGAAACGTTATGTACGAAGGCACATTTCAAAATGTTTTGAATGTTTGATGAACAAAATGCCGTCAGGAAAACAGCCTGGCTTATTAAATCCAATTAAAACAGGTCGTAAACCTTTTTCAATTATACATATAGATCATTTAGGACCTTTTGTCAAGAGTTCTAAAGGTAATCAAGAACTTTTCGTCATGATAGATAATTTCACAAGATTTGTCCAATTGACTCCAGTAAAGAGTACGTCAACATCATATGTGCTGAAGGCTCTGAAAAAGTTTGTAAATACTTATGGTCTACCTGAGAAAATAATAACAGATCGAGGAACTTGTTTCACTTCGCATCAATTCCAACAATATTGTGCTGAAAATGGTATACATCATACACTCAATTGTACGAAGCGACCATGTGCAAATGGAATGGTTGAAAGAGTTAATAGAACAATATTATCTACCATAACAACTGGTATGGAAGATCAGAATCATAAAGACTGGGATGTTAAAATACATGAAGTTGAGAGAAACTTGAACAACTTTGTAAACAAGTCAACGAACAAGACACCATTTGAATTGCTCCATGGTTATTCTCCACGATTCAACGATGGAATTTTGAGAAAGTTAGCTGATGAAGAAACTCAGAGTTGGCAAGATCCATCTGTAGTGCAGGAAGAATCTCGAAGACAAATAGAAGAAAGTCAACAAAAAATGAAGAAGTATTATGATAAAAAGAGATGTAGAGCAATCACGTTTGAACGAGGAGAGATTGTCGTAATGAAAAGAGCTCTGAAATCTTCCGGCCAACCTACGAAGGCACAATTTAAGTACCGAGGCCCTCTTATTGTTACCGAGGTATTTCCAAACGATGTCTACCGTGTGACTCAGCTGGAAGAAAAAAGAAAGGCCACTTTTACGCAACAACAGCTCACATTAATCAACTAAAACCATGGTTAAATGAACCAGATTCGGATGAAGATAGTGATATCGATAGTGCCAATAGTGATGATAATGACTATTCTTTGAACAGTCCGAGACGCAATCCACATAGATCCACTCGCAAGGACTAAAGTTGAATGAGGGATCCTAAATGGTGAGATCTTTCCAATTTTATTTAAAGAAGAAACTTGTAATTTAAAGGCAATGAACTTATCATAAACTATTGACTCTAAAAATAAATAACATTAATGATAATTTACTGTATACTGAAATATTCATCCAACAATATGAAAGTCTGTTGAATTTATTCTGTGAATGATTTAATATTCCTAAGTTCATTTAAAGTTTTGTAAACTTTTGTTGTAAGTAATTTTATTGGAATTTAGAATTGTATCAAGAATTACTAGTGGAAAAAGTGTATTATATATTATTATAGTTTTTTTTAATCTAACATAATAATTTTTCTACTTTTAATGAAAGATGTGTATTATTAATGATAATTACAGTAATTGTTTGTGTGAATGAAAAATAATGTTAGTAATGTAGTTAATAATTTTATTTAATCTGCTGTATTTGATTTTAATGTTAATTTTGTTGTATTAATTAGTAATTGAATATTAATATACCAATTGAGGACAATTGTAAGGTCAGTCTGGCCGAATGTGAGCAATGAAAAATCGCCACTAGAGGGCGAACACAAAAAAGAGTCAGTTGATGTACGTCGATCGCGAGATGCGGTCAGAGATTTGGCGAAGCGCAATGTTCAATAAAGTTGTTATTTGTTACTGAAACGCAGTATTCTCATTTAAGACGTCCTGACATGGTTATAAGTATAAATAACCTTAAATGATAAATTAAGTTAAAAGCACGTAGGCTTTCTTTTAACATATGTTAACTATAAATTATCAATAATATATTCAGGTAACATTTTTATTGTACAATACATAATAATTCTCTAAAATTGTGTTATGGGTCTGTTGTTTCATAAGTTGGTTATTCTCTATTTCACACTTACCAATTATGTATCGATGAATTATTTTCGAGAGGTATATTTTTAATTTAAATATATATAATTATAATGCATATTTTATGTAACATATAATACATATAACATTATATCTACATCTATCTATATATATATATATTTACACATATACATATATATATGTCTTCAGAAGTTTTTGATGCATATTCATATCATATTATAATCTCAGATTTTAATTTCGATTTCAGCCACCAGGTTTATCTCGACGAATTTTGGTTCCCTATGCAATCTTCCCCTATTTTTCCAAAATGGTTATTTTAAAACTGTTTTTGGAAATTTATTTGTTCTGCAGTTTCTCTTTTTAAGTCAAGCGGTATAATGAGTAAAGTAGGGTTATTTTTCTCAAAGAAATTTTGTACTAGCGTTGAAAGAATTTTTCCTATTTTAGAAAAGGTAATTTTTTCTCCGTAAAACTTACAGCTAGTTTTGTGAAGCAACTTGTCCTATTAAGTTTGACACAATTAAGACCTAAACTAATTGCATGGCAGCTCTTGAAAGCACTCCAGAGAGCCATTTCTTTCTCAGGCAAATTCAGAAACTTTAGTACCTTGTTTGTCTAAGCAATTTGAGGAAATTAAGGAGTATCGTTTTTGGAGAACTCCTTTGTTTTAAGAAAGAAATAGACGCTGTTAAACTGAGCCCTTTGGGAATCACCTTATGAATTGTTGGGGAGGTCAATAAGGTTAATTTTTCTAATTTTTTCTGAGCTCTTTAAAAACTAAAATCAATAATTAGAAATTTTTGGTTTGTAAAATATTTTGATCTGTAAATAACAGTGGGTGATTGGTTATTTACAAATCAAAATATTTCACAAGCCAAAAATTTTTTGTATATAAAAGATTATATTCATTAGAACATAATCCTTTACAAGACTATGTTCGCTATCCGAATTGTTCGTTAACCGATCATCGATTTACCATAGATTTTTTTGTGAAATCAATTCATTCGATCTGGAGACATCAAATTAATAAAAGGATGTATAATTTCTCAGTAAGTTTATTAAAAAAAATAACACATAACGTATAGTTTTGCATATTAACCAGTTCTTTTCATTTTTTGTTTATGGGGTATTAAAGAACAGGGCGATTGTCGATCGCTTTTCTCTCTTTTTAAAACTTTCCGGAAGTTACTAATAACACTGTTGTTGTAAAGATTTCTAACTTTACTGATATGAGCTTGGTTTGGGTGCCATTCTAAGATCATTGCTCTGACATTTTCCCACTTCTTCAACGGATGAACGAAGGTGGGAAAAGGGTAATAAAAAATAAACCAGTTTTGGTTTTGAATTCCTGATGGTCTACTTAGGCTATAAATATTCTACTGGGGGAAAAAATTCGAGTATAGAAATTTGAAGTTTAATAGGTATATATACAACCATTAAATTGTATAAAAAATTTGAGATTCATGTAAAAAAAGAACGAATACGCCAGTTCTAAGCGATGCACGCAAACAGAGAACAAAAATATATGTAATGTTTCAAAATTAAATGCACTAGATTTTTTCAATCAGTAGAAGACTTCGTACAAATTAGTTTTTCATGTTTCAAGGTGCAAAATAATTCCTATGAAATTACCATAAAATGTTACAGAAAATTTTAACGATTGATGTACATTTGACTACACTTACATGACGGGAGAAGTAAATGCTTCTAAGCCACTAATGTTTTTATTCGAAATTTGTGATAATGGAGTAATAACTTATAAAATATTTAAAAATACGAAACTTTTATAATACTTTTGTGAATTATATTTCATACACTCTATTCTCCAATAATAAAATAACCATGAAAAACTCTTTGGTACTAAGGGCCCAGATGCCATATAATCCAGGATGCTAAATTCTGAGCTTGGTGATTTTTTGGGGAATTTTCTTATGAATCTGGCAACCTGGTTTTCTTTAATTACGTCATAGATATGGAGACCTATAAAAATTATATAGAAAATTCTAGTTTGGCAACCATAGTATTTACGTCATATTAGCAACATTTCTTCATCGCCAAAAGAATTCAGATTTTGGAATCTTGGATTATACGGTATCTGTGCCATAAAAGGATAATTTTTCGTATAGAGTTAAGCTAGCTCTTTTTAGTCGATTAAAGGCCATTAATATGCCGTAAATTTTTCCATAGGTATATACTATTAAAGGATATCCAACCACTATAAGCATTCAACTCCTATATAGGAGTTAAGTCCAGAAATTGTCAAACTCACTTGAGCAGCTACCAGGCGCGTCGGCAGGTGGTGGATAGCCGAATGTCCTGTAGAAATGACAGGATAGCCTTGAATATAGAATCAGAGGCCGTGAACCAGCTTCCGTAAACCCTGGTGTTATTTGGCACTGCGGTAATGGTGTCTTAACGGAGCCTCTAGTTGCCTGGTGAACTTCTAGAGTAATTTGCCTTGCCCAGTAATTCAGGCAATGCTGGGTGGACTATCATATTACCTGAGCTTATTAATTGTTATCTTGTGGCTGAAAAGTCAAGAAATAACAAACCTCTCTGCATTTGCAGGTGAAGCCTCTGAAGTAGACCTTGACCTTGCTGAAAAAGACAAGGGAACTCAGAGGCAATCTAGTGAAGGGGCAGCAATGAATCCTTCACAGGAGATAGAAGTGACTTCCAAACCATATTCTTCTGGTGAAAGTCAGGAAGCTATCGCTAGCATGACTGACTCTCTGACCAGAATAATTTGTGGATCATCAGTGAGGATTGCCTCTGAAATTCTAAGATGCTCTAGGCAGAAGATACGTTTAATCGTAGGCTTCATAACTGGGCACTACTATTTCAGAAAACACCTCCATAAAATGGGACTGTTTCAGCAAGACCCTATTTGCAGGAAATGTTATACGCAAGAGGAAACGGCCAAACATATTATTTACGAATGCGAGGCCCTTGCCCTCCCTAGGTTAACTTCTTTAGGCATCATCCATACTAGAGAGTTACAACTAGACTCTATTAAAGAGTTATCGGACTTTATTCATAAAGTAGGTGACCCGAGCAACTGGAACTAGGAAACATTGGGTTTGGAGTTAACAGTACAAAATGCTGATTAAACCAGAGGTGCTAATGACATACAAACCCAGCCTTAAGAAGAAGAATTGTCAAACTGAACGCTAGAGGGCGAATCAATTAGTATAAGACACAACCCTTTAGAATTGTAACATAATAAAGTGTTTAATATTGTTGAAATAATACAAACATAAAAAAAATCATAACTGAATATTTTTTATCTTAAGCTGAAAATACTCTCTGAAAATTATAGGATGTATTTCAACTATTTAAGTGCTCTATCAATAACAAAAATTAAAATTACTTTCATGCATATCTACACTATAATACCAAACACTAAGTAAAGATAAATAGGAGAGTGTTTAAAAATATATTTAAAATTCGCCTCTTATAACTATTCAACGAGAAAAAAATTGACTTTAAAAACTTTAAGAAAACGTTTTTTAAATTAAACTCTTGACAAATTGTATTACATTTTCAAAGTTTGTTCATCTTTGATACCAATTCAAATCTATCATATTTAATTTTTTTTCATTAATTTTCCCACAAAACGTTTGTTTTGGTTAGTTTTAAGTCTCCTTATATAAAAGAGCTTACAAACATCACACTCACATAGTTAAATCTGTTACACAATACTAAAAAAATGTTAAATTTGATAACTTATTTAATAATAAGAAAAAAAGTATTTAAAAAAAAGCGTTTAGTATGAATTTGATAGTTGGGTGTATCAGCTCAAAGTTAGGACATATGGAATTCTAAGCTATATATATATATATATATATATATATATATATATATATATATATACAAAAAGTTGAGGTATATTTGAAGAATAATGTGAAACTTGAATAGTATAAATAGTAACTTACATTGAACCGCATCATTTGATACCAAAAGCAATTCAGGAATTTTATCTGCAGATATGCATTCTCTAATGTACTGCAACAGAAAACAAAATTATATTTATCTGATTTTAAATAATGATTACACTTGTGTCTCAATTCATCAGTTTGGATATTCAAGTAGCATACCCGATATTGAGACAGAGGGTAAGATCCTATGAGGTACTCTTGCCATCCACAGATCTTGAGAATGTAGCTTTGCATTTGATCGCACTGCAAGCCTAAGCTCGGCCCTTTCTTCTGAAATACCAGGTCGAGTAAATTCTGTGCATTCATGCTAAGTGTCGCGGATAACTTGAATGTAGACTAAAATATAAATCATTCATGTTACAGAATATACGAATTACCTGGCCGACAAAAATGAAAGGAAATACGAAATTTAACACAACAATGTTAATAAAATTCAATTATCACTAATTTACCCAATTTATAGTTACCTTACATTTTTCTTTTTGAAAGGTTGACTACGATTCTTAAATACAATCACCAAATGCATAATACTTCAGAGAAATAGGGTGTATAAAAAGTACAATTTAATCGGAAGTTTTATTTATTTATTTTTTAATTTCTAAAATAATCAGTTTTGTAAATTCAAAGAATAAGAAACATTAGTGAGAAAACTAGAGGCCATCAAACTTGCATTTCCCGCTTCGCCAGTGTCAAATATGCGCTAAGGGGTGTCAAATATGTGCGGGGTCAAGAAACTTTTAGTTTGTGCAAAGAATGTAAAGCTGGACAGTATCGCCTGAGTATATCTTGTACTTCGACTTAGAAGAGGCTTTTTCAAAGCCACATGTTTTTGGATTTCCTGGCTGTTTATGGACTTGTGGAGTTGGTCTAGTATTGGAATTGGACCACCTTGTATTAATAACAACAACAGAAACATTAAGAGTAAAATTTTGTATCATTTGAGATATTTTATGTGTGAATTTTTATGTATTTTGTGTTTCGAAATGTCCTGAACAGCCTTCTTATAAGGTTTGCAATTTCTGCAAAAAGTGAAATTTAAAGAATTAAGCCTAGTAGTGTTCAACCAAGGACAGTCCGATTGGAGTTGAAATAATGAAGTATTTGGATCACCCATTCGAAGAAAAATTAGCAACATAAAAGTAGACTTCGGCAAGTATCTCTACTAGTGTAAGAACTTCTCTGGATTCTCTGGAAGGTAAGTTAAATTTACACATACTTTTCTGGATTCTCCGGAAGGTAAGTTAAATTTACACATACATTTCTGCCTCCCAGAGAAGATTAGATTGAAAATAGTGTTTCATTGCTGTGAATGTATTTATTTTTGAATATATTTGCTGGTTGTTTTAATGCACTTACTTTATTTCTTTAATGCATGAAAGTTTTTTTGTGTATTTTTGAATTTCTGGGGAATAAAGCATGTCTGTTTACTGCAAATGCTTATTTCAAATGCATGAACTTCATAGAATGTAATAATATTTTCCAATGAATTTAATTTTACTTACAAATGTTACTTAGTAAGAAACTATAATAACAAATAAAATATTTTTGTTTTAGCTCAATTATAATTTATTTATTTTTGTTGATGGACAGAAATCAGTAAAACCTATTACACTTGATTTTTTACTGATGAATAATTACGTCATTGTTCCCATTTTATATCTTTGATCTCTAGTCTTGACTAATAACCAAGTAAAATTTTTAGTTAATTTAGGACTAGTTTATATCAATTTCAAATGAGGCTAAATATCAATTAAATGTTTTTTAACTAATCCTTTAACAGGAACAAATAACTGGTATACAGAATAACAATGCTAACAAGAACAATTGCCAACATACCATAAGCCTTGAGATTGTTCCCTATGTAGAAAACAGAATTTCTCAATTCGTGGGATGCAAGACATTTCATGAAATGAATCTTATGTTTAGTGAAAGAACTTTTACTTATTTTTAAACAGTCTTTCCTTCTTTGAAAAATAAAGCATTACGACTTTCATAAATTATTAAGGCACAGATGTCGTATTATCCAGGATGCCAAGTTTTGAGTTTGGTGATTTTTTGGCGGATTTTCTTATGTATCTAGCAACCTGGTTTTCATTACGTCATAGATATGGAGACCTATGAGAATTATGCAGAAAGCTCTATTTTGGCAACCCTAGTATTTACGTCATCGCGCACGTCACAATACATAATCCTTGTAATATTTCTTCATCGCCAAAAAAATTCAGAATTTGGAATCTTGGATTATACGACATCTGTGCCAATGATTAATTGCAAATAAAAGTTGTTCTTGTTTTTCAAAAAATCAAATACGATGAAATTTCAATTAATTTTTTCTCGTATAAAATTTTTTTGAAGTAAATCAAGATATATTGAAAAAAAAAACATTCAGTTTTGATTCCTCATCTAATTCAATTAAGTTTGAATAGATGAGAAATATTTAGCAATTGATTAAGTTCTTTTAAATGCATTGATAATGTTGAAAATATTAGACAGAAAGACATTGAGGAAAATGTGTTTTCTTTATTATCAAAAATGATGAACCTTTCCATTGATTTCTATAAAATAAGCAATTTGTTGGATATTTTTCAATATTACTTGAAAATTATCAATTATAGTGAAAATTATATATTTTCAAATCAAAATTAAGAAAACCAGTCTTTTAGAAGAAAATTATTCCTTAAACTGTTTTAGAAGATTTTAACTTGCATGGTGTTGCTTTTTTTGATACTAAATATTTGTTGACTTTGTAGTTTATAGTCTAATAACTCAATGCATTTAAGAAACAACTGAATATTCAAAAGACATTTGAACAAGTATTGCTTAAAGAGAGAATTCCTTATTAATTAAAAACTGTTTTTACATGCTTCAAGAGCAAAAATTCCGAAAACTCCCACGCATGTGCGGTGTACATTTTAACACATTTCTTCTATTCTTCTACAGTAGTGGAGATTAATCCCGACGTTGGTTTGGTTTATTGGTTGCTCTGGTTATATTCTGCGTGGGCGGGATAGTTAAACCGGGATCTAATATTTAATATGTGGGAAAGACAATTTATAAACTTACCATTTTACAATCTTATTACTCAATAAATACTAGATGTCGCTTCAGTATAAATTGTTTCTTTATTTCAAAGTTTGAATATCCATCACAGAACTATTCAACTTATCGTCTGCATTTTTCTTTGTTCTATTTGTTTATATGTAGATTTTTGTTCTGTTTTGTTATTTAGATTTTCAATAAACATAGCTATGGAAAGCTGCTTCATTAAGACCTCGCAAAATAGGATTTTCTTTCATAATATTTCTGCATAGTAGACAATAAAATAGTGTCTCACAAAAGTGATGGGACACTTGTGCTTTACAAAAGGAAACTGTAATATACAAAAATTAAAAACACATGTACAAATTTTTGGTGGGTGTGTTTCATACTTAAATTTAGTAACAATTATTACATAACATAAATTTTGTCAAAATATTAAAACATTAATTTAATAAAAATATAATCGTTTAGAACGGAGCAAAAAATAGCTCACATAAGTGATGGGACATCATTAGATATGCAACAAAAATCATCTAAAATAAGCAATAAAAATATTTTTTGGTTGTTTTATTTTTACTCAAAAGCAATAATTTATAATTTATATTGGCAATAATTTATAAAATCATCTGCAGTATTTCTCTCCAGATTGTTTTGGAAGTTTTGTGTTTTTTAGCTGTGTGCTGCCAAGAATGCTAAACGAAAAGAAACTTCGCCTGAAATTCAAAAATTAGTTATTAATTTGCATATTGAAAGAGGAAAACCTATTAAAGAAACTGCTGAAACAGTTAAATCGTGTCATTCAACAGTTTTAAATATCATTAAACGACATAAAAAGAGTCATATGATTCAGAATAAAAGAAGACATGGCCGACCATCAAAGCTATCCAATGGAATAAAGCGAATTGTCGTTTGAATTACTAAAAAAATCCAAGAATGAATGCTCCTAAAGTTGTTGATTTACCGCATTATATGGAGTAATAATTGTTAATCCTGAGACTATTAGAAGAGTAATTCTAATAGTCTCAGGATATCACGGTAGAGTAGCCATGAAAAATTCTTCGTAAATGAAAATAGAAAACTCAGAGCTGGCTTTCGCAAAATCCAACATAAATAAAAATTCTGATTATTGGAATAAAATTATCTTTGCTGATAAGAGTAAATTTAATATATTTGGCTCTGACGGTAGAATCTTGGTGTGGAGAAAACCGAGGGGTGAATTTCGTAAACAGAACTTAGTGACAACAGTAAAACATGGTGGAGGAGGAGTTATGGTATGGGGGTATTTGTCGTCCGCTGGAGTTGGTAAGCATGTTTTCATTGACAGTAAAATGGATCAGTACAAGTATATAGACATTCTAAAGCAAAATTTGAAATCTTCAGCACGAAAATTGAACTTTCATAACGATTTTAAATTCTAGCAGGACAATGACCCCAAGCACACTGCTTTGAACTTTAGAATCTGGCTGCTGTATAACTGACCTGAAATAATAAAGAAACCACCACGATTTCCAGACTTAAATACCATAGAGAATATTTGGCAAGAATTGGAATCAAGAATTCGCAAACACACCATTTCTTCAAAACAATTAAAATCGGTGCTTTCAGAGAATAGGGTAAAATCACTCCAGAAATTGCAAAAAAAAAAAAAAAATGTCAAATCCATCCCAAAATTAAATAATGTTTTAAAAGTAAAAAGAAATCCACAACAAAATATTAAAACCATTTAAAATGTAAAATTTTCGGATAAATATTTGATGGAAAATTGTCCCATCACTTATGTGAGCTTATTTTTGCTCCGTTCTAAGCAATTGTATTTTTATTCAATTATAATATTTTAATATTTTGACAAAATGTACGTTATGTAATAATTGTTACTAAATTTAAGTATGAAACACATCCACAAAAAATTTGTCCATGTATTTTTAATTTATTTTCTGTGCAGATCTGAAAGCTACAGCGTATTCAGTTGATCAAAATCGAGACTTTCCATTCCAAAGCATGCTAATCTACAACACAGGCTAGGTGAGCACAATAAATGCTCGTACTGGGATTCGAACATTGAACTATTAGATTAAAAAATGTAGTAATCGTATTGGTTAAAAACTTAAAACCTTATGGTCAACAGAATACCCGAATTTAAATGTATCAAATACATCAGTGATTTAATTTTTATTCATACAAAATAAGATGAATAAAACTCAAACACCAAATGATATTTTCAAAAAGAAAATTGCAATAGATATGTTTTTTATCTCTGGCTTATAATAACGAAATTATGAGTTCAATGATAATTGCATACATCTCACTAAATTTTAATTCTTGCTGATAAATTTTTGGATAATTAAATTGATGATTTTAATACTCAGCAACGTTATTGCTCTATTTTTGGTGTAATAAATTTGAAAAAAGATGAATGTTTTTAAAAACTAGTGCATATCTAGAAATACTGGCAAATATGCTGTATAATTCAGCATGGTAAATTTTGAATTTGGTGAATTTTTGGTTGATTTTCTTATGTATCTAGCAACCTGGATTTTATTGCGTCATAGATATAGAGACATGAATTTTCTGCATAGTTATGCAGAAAATTCTATTTTGGCAACCCTAATATTTACGTCATCGCATACGTCACAATATGTCTCTCCTCTTGGTAATATTTCATGCTTCAAAAAATTCAGAATTTGGAATCCTGTATTATACAGCATCTATACCAAGATTTTATATCGCTCAAATTTAAAATTTAAATTGAATAATACGATACCAAAGTTTTTTTGATAACTTTCCTGCATTTTATATGGACATGAAAGAAATTCTAAGGTTAATTTAGAGTATACAATGGAGAATTGTAAGGTTATGCAATTCCTTTTACTTTCAATTATATAAATATATATATAACGTCTGGCTCTTCCTTCGGTATTTTATGACGTCCACCAGCTTAGTATCCTACTCAAGATAAGAGTGACAAGAATTCTACATGGCTCAGAAAATATTGCTGCTATGTTGCCAAACGATTTACAGTACCCACCAGCTCTCTTTTTTGTGTGTGTGATTTATAGCTTTCCTCTCGCAGGGGTGGAATTCCACGCATGATCTCCATGATTTACAAAATCTCAAACCACTTGAGTTTCAAAAGGAGATTCTTCTGGGAAACTTAAATCAAGAGCGAATTAAGTTGTCAAAGGAGCATCTGCACTTGAAGAGGCTCATTTCGAACTCCGGACATGTTGATAAAATAAGAAACTTAATTGGCGTTCAGTTTTTCGTAAGAATATTTAATTGAATGAACACATAAATGTTATGTGCATTATTTACAAAAAAAGCAATATATATGTATATATTATTGCATAGCTATTGAGATATGCGTTTGGTAGTTTGAGTTCACTTTGCTTGCGACACAACTGATGAATATCTTCCGGGAAATCATTATTTGGCGGATGTTACTAGAGTTCTACGAATATTTGGCTGTTTGACTGTCCATTATGTGATGCCAAAGGTATATGTAGAAATTATGAAGAAAGAACACAATGTTGGTAATCTAATATAAAGCGAAAAAAGATTATTTAAATTGTGAAATAGGTAATTTTTAATATATATAAATTTCTATAAACATCTTATGTATCGACAGAAAATATTTTTATATCTATACATAAATGATTATTTTCATTATAAAAAAACATTGAAAGTTTTTACTTAATTGAAATTTTTTTGCCACACAAATTGAATTTCAATTGAAGTTTGGATTAGCATTCAAAGGTCAGTTTTTTACATAACAGCGCTATATTTCTACAGAAAACAATGCTGTATAGTAGTTTCCGAACTTCTACAAGGATAGTTACACAAGTGGGATTGTTTTTTTTTATTGGTCTCTGATAATATTCGGGCACAAGAATATCAATTCCATCGATACCTACACTTTAAGCCCGGTGGCTTAGTGGCAGCGTTTCACGCTCCCATGACACAGGTCCGAGGTTCGATCCTCGGGCTGGGCAAGGTCGACTCAGCCTTTCAGTGGGTCGATTAACTGAGTACCAAGCATGCTTGGGAACTAAACACTGGGGGCTTACGTTAGGCTGACCACCTAACTGGGACATATGCTTCGCACCCCAAGGCCCTCGGTCATGAAAACAGTTATGGGCACTGTAGGCCTTGGCCCACATAGGCTGTCGTGCCATGGAGTTTAGTTTAGTTTAGTTACCTACACTTTAAAATGCATTTCGAAGGATTTCAAACATACAATACTGAGGGGGAAATTGAATTCATGAGCTGTGTTGAAATGAAAATAATAGCAGATCCATTCAATTATTTTAATTTATTATAGAGCTAAAAATGTAGCAACAGACAACGTACAATTTATTATGGTTGCATTCTATATCAATACATTAGTTTAATATTAAATTACGTATAAATCAATATATATATAACGTAATATGGAACATTTTTATTACATTGAAATTATTAAGTGCGCTCTTATTTCTTTTCTATTCCTTTTTGACGAAACAGTTTTCCAGAGCTCTTCAAATTATTTCCTTTCAAGTAGAAATTAATTTCGTTCATTTTTAAAGGAAAGTTCACCGCATAAAAAATGAAATAAAATGCATTTAAGTGATATTTCTCTGGGCTCTCGAGAAGAAAAAATGTCTACTCACTCAAGTAAATATTCGAAAGCCTCGATCGTTATTAAGATTAATTAAATTCCACGTGAAAAGAGAAACACTTAAAAATAAGCTCTTACCCAAAACAAATTAAGAAGCACGTTCTTACGAAAATCTTTTCCGTCAGTCATAAAAATTAAAATCGCTTCATGCAAGCGATTCATAGCCCGCGAGGAATCATTTTGGAAGACTCGAAATGACACTTGAGGATACTTTAATCTGGTTTGTCGAGTATTCTAAGATTACTCTCAATTTAGGCTTAATGACCTTTTTTTTAAAAAAATAAAAAATTAGAAATGCTTATTGAGGGCAATTGTTCTTCAAATATTTGCGCTGATAATCGGGGGCAAAATCAATATTTGAAAGTCTCCATATGTAAAATATTTTAATCATATTTTTCTTATCTTTAAATTCTTTGATATGGCTGGCATATTTTAATTTTTTTGATATTTAAAAATTATCTTTTAAAGATGATTTTGTAGTTTCTCTTCACTCAATGTTTAAGGAATAATAAAAAAGTTCCAAAAAGGAATTGCAGTTCGAAAATTACTTGGAATGAGTCCGTTATAGATTAAAATTTTTGCAATTAAAATTTACTCGCGAATATTGTTGCAGAATTAAATTTATTACTTCCCTTACTTGTAAACGCATTTATAAAAATGAATCAAACTATATTTGTGGGCATGAATTTTTATTTTTTATTATGTTCATTGAGTTATTTAAGCATAATGATATTTCAAGTTTAAATTTTAAAAAAATATAGATATTACTTTTTAAGTAAATATAGATATTATATATGTAAGATATTTTAATGATGCAATAAAACAAAAAATACTATTAAATGATATTTGGAGATACTTTTAAAGTTTTATTTGATTAATAATTTTAATTCTGTATATTACTCAGAAATAATAATAAAATTTAATACCATGTTTGAATTATTGTCTACAAACTAGATATAAAATTTCAAATATTGCAATGATATTTAAATAATAAGATAACTTGAAAGAAAGCTTTTTCGAATTTCAATTCAAATAGCTAATTTTCATTCTATAGCGTTAATTTTTACATTGTATCCATGTATATATATGTATGTATATATTTAGCTCAACATTAGACGCACATATTCAATTACTACATGCATAATCTTTCCTTTAAATAAATTACGCATAATCAAAATATTCTAAACTGTTTTCAATAAACTAAACACTTATTTAGAAAAACATGAAGATTTAATGACTGAAGTTTAAATTAAGATACATTTAGAGAGTTTCCTGATAAAAATGTTAAATATAATCTGTAAATATTTAAAATAACCTTTAACTACAACATTGATTTCATTGTGATTTAAGAAACGCCGTGAAGTATACCAATTGATTATTAATTGAACTAACTTCATTTAATAAAAATTAAACTTCACCTTCATAATTTTCTGCTTTTTGAAGTTTAATTGTATTTATTATCGATTTTTTAGGAAAATTTCATACATATATCATCCAATTTCAAATAAAAATGAATGTTCGATGTACATAAAATTTCCATTTCATTAAAGAAATTATTGAATCAAATTCACCTACGTATTATTAAATCAAATTCATTTGGTGACCGTTTAATTCACTTGAAATTGTTTTTGAGACAACTATTGTGAACTTTTCTGTCTTTAAAAATTTTAACCAAGCAATGAATTATATAAATGATGAAAAGTTTTATTTTAATTTAGCTGTCACATTCTGCCAAATTAACTTCACAAAAATTTATTTAGAAATGAAATTTCACACAATTACATATTATTAACAATAGTGTTAATATACAAATTAACTGTGTTTATAGTAAAATAATTTGAAATTTTGTCGTCACATTTGTTTTTATCTCAGAAGTTTTGAGAAAGAAAAAATTCCTTTTTTTCAATCTCATTTTCTCTTCCCACAATTAATAAAATATATTCTGTGCCAATTTGTTTTCTCTCCTTCATAATATTTCAACTTGGCATATACAAGAAGACAAACTCTCTGAATTTTAGTTACAAATACAAAGCAAACTAAATATTGTCTCCTTTTGAGTCGAAAAGTAATTATGTAGCAATCAAGACAAATGATTGAAGTGATAGCAATTATTCGTAATAAATTCTGGGATCTGACACGGCGAACACTTCAGTAAAAATATTTGTTTCCCTCATAATGAACTATGTTAAAAACTTCTAGGGTATTTGAACTAAATAGTTTATATTGCAAATATATATTGCTGCTATTTTGTGCATCTTGAAATATCAGAAATTTTAGTTTTTGTAATTAAATTTACTGGAAGTAACTATTGCAAATTTAAATTTTTCTTTTTTTAAATTCAGTTTTTCATCTTAATGAACATTTAAATAGGAAATAAATAAATCTACATGACAAGTCACAATGACCAATCAAATTTCTTCGAAGCTTTATTCCTTGTAAGGACAGAATTTTTATGTCTATGTTCATCGTAATTTGCATATCTCACAATTTTCTCAAAATACTTACTTTTTGTCTGGTTCCAATAAATATCAACTAATTTTGTGCCAAATACTCACAAAAGGCCCTATGCAAATCTTTGCATATGTACAGTCAAAAAGTTATTTTTTTAATTATTGTTTGACTTTGATCATGAAAGCATCGTTTTGACAAGAAATAATTACATTACGCTGCGTTACTAATTAATGATGAATTTCTTAAATGTTAATAACCAGAATCATAGATATGTTATTATAAAGGTACATTACGGTATGTTATTTTAAAAATACTTAATAAATAATACTTTGAAATCCTTCAACATTAAATTACTACTTGAGTTTTATATATTAAATTAAAACTTATACAAAATACATGGTGTATGTTAAGCACATAAAGGAAATTTCAACAAATATAAAATTAAAAGCATCAGTCAAGAAAATTTAACAGTCTAATATAAGATTCAAGAATGTTTGCAATGCTACAAAGTTCATAACAAAATTGTTGAAATTGGTGAGATTATAGAGCTGGGTATGTTGAGTATATTAAATAAGTTAATTTATAAATATCTTTACTTATATTTTTCATTTTATAGTGATTTCTTATATATTTTGGTAATACTAATTTAATAAAGTGGTATATTTTACAAGATCCTCACAGTTATTAAAAAAATGTTACAAGACACACGTAACTGGCTTTAAAATAAAAGGTCTTTGCAAAGCAGTAAACATAGTAA
Organism: Latrodectus hesperus; assembly: GCA_037975125.1. Lineage (NCBI taxonomy): Eukaryota > Metazoa > Arthropoda > Arachnida > Araneae > Theridiidae > Latrodectus > Latrodectus hesperus. The sequence continues at coordinate 1,546,312 of CM075861.1, forward strand.
ATTGGAAACATCAGAATATTCAATAAAATTAAAGCAATTCATAACTTTGCTTGAAATACACAGCGTGTTCAGCATTAACTTCCTTTTCAAATAAACTGTAGTAACATAACTTCGTACGTTAATACAACACCAATCATAACAAGAATAATATTCTTCTTTAATTCGAAGAGACCCAAAACTGTGATGGTGACACCTTCTTTCAAGTTATCCAGAAATGATATACAAGCAATGATTTTGGCAGCTTTAATCTCGTAGTAAAATAAATCCTTTGATGTCACTAATGAGGTTACCAGAATATTTCTAATTTCAGACACTGTTTTGGGTAGTGGTGATGCAAAAGTTACGAGGATGATAAACTGAGTTGAGTACCAAATCACATTCCAAACAGAGGAGACTGTAGACATAGGATCCATAAAAAAAGGATTTCCGAGTAGTTTTGCCAAGTTATAAAATAATCCAGTGGTCCAAAAACTTATGAGAAGCATCAATATAGGTGACAAAACTTTGTTCATATCTTTTACTAAAGATACCACGTCATAAACTTTGAATATAACTCCCTCAAGACACTTCAGAACAACTTCATTCTTCAAACTCTTTTTGAATTGATGTTTGTATTTAACCAAAATTTGATGAGTCAATACAAAAGTAGAGCAACAAATAGCAGCTATCAAAGGTGGGAAAGCATAAAATATAAACGTAGTGCTGAAAGTCAATAGCAATACAATGAAATTAATAAATGGGAAAAAATGCATTTCTTCATATTTTAAATTGTACGGTTTAATATAGTAAGCTATAACTTTTACAGTCAAGACAGCTCGCGTAGAATGCAAAACAGCAATTATAAAGCAAAGTATACAAAATACTAGAATCATACGTTTAAATTTTAGCAACTCTTCACGTCGTAATAAATGCGATTTTAATTGCTTCAAATGATTTTCTATTTCTTTAAATCTGAGTGAGAAAAAGAACCATATGTTTACGATAAAATATACATCAGCAATATGAACCAAGAACACGTTTGAAATATAGAAAGCACCGTGAATTGTAATGATTAAGAAATATACGAAAACAATCGTCCATATAATTTTCAATAAAGTTAAGAATTTGTGGAAAAAAACATAGTTTTTCTTTTTCTTCGATAAATGAAATCCAAAAATAGTCAAAGCACAATAAATTGGAGAAAACATTTCAACGTGAGATAAAAAATTAATTTAAAATACAGTATACATTATTTAATTTGTATAAGATATCAGTTCTTACATTTTATTAATATATCTGACATAAATATTTCTTGATAAAATAAAATATATTAATAAAATATGAGCTGTTAGCTGTTCACTATTAGTCAGAAGAGTTCACAATATAAATGAGAACGGTTCAACATAAACTGCAACAGTTCATCACAAACTAGAACAGATCATACACTGGAATATACCATTAATTAAGAATAAAAGGCTTTTAATAATTGTAACAAAGTTTTGTACGTTACAACACGTTAAGAGATAAAAAAATGTTCTTAATAGTGAAAATTTTCTTAAAAGGTAGAAATTATTTTAATTATAAAATGCGTAACGGGCTATCACAACGCATTAAGGACGAGAATCATTTCCATAATATTGCAAGTTTAAAGAAAATTACACGCACAATGATAGCAATTTCGAAATATGATTTGACTTGAAGAAAGAAAATATTTCGCCAATTGAACTTAGAATCATTTTATAAATTATTTTTTTCGTACAAATAACGCTAATATGTGTAATGTTTGATGTTTACGAGTAAATTTGATGACAGAAGTTAACGCTTAGTGTTTACTATCTCAAATAAAAAAGATAAACAATTACCAAAAATGTAATATCGTACAATGATCATAATGAATAGTAACCAAAGTGTTCTTTTCAAATTTTACAGCTCACTTTGAGATCACTGAGCAATTAAAATGATAGAATTGAGCTTTGTTATTTTTATATGAACAGCAGATATATAAAGAAAATTAGTGTTAGCATAAATCTTATCGATTGTTTTCGAAAATGATTGCCTTATGGTTTCAATAGTGAATTTTTGAAAGGAGGAAAACAATATTCATTGGTCAGACAAGAAGTGGAAGCCAAATACGAAACTAATCGTCAATTCGTGTGATAAAATAATTTATTGTAATTGGTTATTTATCGCATTGTAGAGACTTCTATAATAAGATAAAATGGAAAATAATAATAACATATCAATCATATTATAATTTCAACAGTGTGAAAGACGTAAAATATAATTTTGTAAGCTATTTACTTGATGAAACATTTCATTTGTTTAATTTATTTGTAAGTTTTTTAACAAAGACATATTAATAGTATTATAATTTTGTTTCGTCGATAATTTAAATTCAATAAATAAAATTGTTGGGGAAATAAAATTACTTTTTAAGAGAATCGTATGCGTAAAAAATAATTTCAAAATATTTGTGTAGAGTCACGTCCACTTTATTTTGATGCAAAATGATCATTTTCCCGAACTATTAAAGAAACGGTAAAATAGATAATTCGTAAAATAGAAAATGACAAGCAATACATTTGAATTATAATTTTGTTTTTGATCAAACTGTTTTCTTTTTCGAAGGAAAACCATTAGGTAAAACTTTAGAATGCATTTTACATGAAATGCATACAAAATAATATATTCTTAGAAGCATTTTTCACTTTCATTTTATTGTTAAAATGATCGCTTATTTTTTCTGTAACTAAAATAAATATTTGAAACTACGTTTTTTTATTAAGGAAAATTTTTATTATCTAAGGCTTCCTCAAGATAGATACTTCAGTTTTGTTGGCATTCAATCACGTATCGTAGCTGATTATTTCACCATATTTTGTCCAATATCTGAAAATTAATTTTCATTCTTATTCATTACATTCTTGAGAAATTTCATAGTCTATATTTCATCCATATATATCATATCCTTGTCCACATTTAGAAACTTTTGAAAGGGAATTTCGAGGATCAATGTGAGTTTCTACATCGAAATTCAACTATGCTATGGTCAGCAGCACTCAAATAACAGAAAAGATTCAGCTTTTCCTAGTTTCGATGGTTAATTTTTAAATACGACCTGCATGTCCTAAATGCATGAATCGAAGTCCCGTGGTCGATCGTTGAGCAGTTACTATGTGTACAATGGTCTGGAGAAATTTACTCCAACTTCAAATCAATTTCAAAATTGAGGGAAGGGATCGTATGGTGGTGCCATCTATTGGAGAAGTTAAGAGCAAAGTACAACTTCGTAGTGCTCTGGTCAAACGACAAACTCGCCCAATTGACTTAAATTCGCACAGCCAACAACAAAGCGAGCTTGGCTTGTTCAAGTGCCATAAGTAACAACATACTTTCATTGCATTGACCTAATCGAGACAAGACTCGTGGTCAATTGTGTCTCTAAAAAAATCAACAAAAGAGATTCTTATGAAGACCCATTTTACTTTATCCGAGTATCATTTGGCAAAGGTAATTTCACGGAAATTTTTACTATGGATGATAATGAAAAATTGTAGGAAGCTGCATTTGAACATTTTCGAGTTAACTAGAAACACTATATCATCGATCCAAATATTGACCATCGTACATAATCAATAGAAATTATGGGTCGAAATTGGAAAATAAATATCGCAGCGAAATTACTAGTAATCAGTCAAATTCCTATGTAATTGAATTCAAGTTCAAGAAGGTAAGTCGGAAAATGCAAATGTTTTAAAATATCTATGACATTATGTTTCAGCATTAAAATATGGTGATCAAAATTTGTATTTACTTAATTAGTAGAGTTTTCCTTAAAAAAGTTACATTTTTTGGAATTTTTTTATTTTAATCTTATTGTATACATATTTTGGCGATGATTTTTGTGCTTTCCATTTCCACCAATAATGCAGATTTGTCGATATATGAATACAGTGCTGATAAATGAGTATCGGATTTTCTATTGCCTTCTATATAATGAAATATTACTGGCAAAAAAAGAATAAAAAAATTTCTCAAAATTGATCTAGCCAATTCAATAATTTAGTCAAATTTTACTAAATTACCTTAAGCTAAATTACCTCAGAACACTGATGCTCTGCACTAATGGCGACAACCAAACTGTCATCAAAAATTTTCTTCTGCAGGTAAAGTGGTAGTTCTGGACTTGATTCAACTGATACAGGATATTGCCTCAGAACACGATTTTCCCAAGTTTCTTGATCGAGCACAGCGCAAACAGATTCACAAAAATACTTCATTTGTTTGCGAAAATCGTTTACTTCTAGGTCCTTCTGAGCGTCGAAATCCTTAAGACCTAAAATATATATAATAGAGATGCATCAGATAGACCACATGTGAATACAGTTAAATATAAATCCAGTTTATGCATTTTCTGGTCACGAAATTATACAACTCTAAATAAATATTGACTTCCGAATTTTTTATGCTTTTTAATAATTTTCTAGATAAATCTAAGCCACGTTTGGAGCCAAATGTTTAGCATTTTGGTATTTATTTCAGCAATTCATGAATTTAACTTGGATCGTTATCGTGAAAGCTTAATGCAGTTCAGAATCCCTTGTAGGTCTATGTCTATTTATGTAGTCCAAGTAAAAAACCACCAGGTCCAAGATCTGTTCTATTCATGGATGGAGAAAAGTAGTTGCCTCTGTTAGTCATGAGAACAGAGCACTTAGAGGTAGAGGACTGACTTAGCTCATGTTGGGATACCATTAAGTCTGGCTCCTACCCTACGGGGACAAGTCCGGAATGGGTGACCCTACATAGGTTGTTAAACTATTGAGAAAAACAAAAACTATTTTCTCCCACTTTCGAAGTGGTCACCTCAGATCATTAAAATGTTTTGAGGGCACCAAAATTTTCGAGACTTGTACCAACTGTTTCACTGAACAAACTACGCCAGGACACATCCTTGAATTCCTGGGACTATCTAAGCATGATTTATACAACGGTTCTTTGATGGTACCTGAATTTTTGGGGGTGTTTAACGTTTTAGACCTGGTCTAGCGCTGCTTCCAAAAGGGACCATGCAACAACAACAAAATATCACAAAGTAACAATTAGACAACTAGACTTCCTGAGCAACTGGAATCTCAGATATTTGCATCATTAAAATTGTTTGTTGCTCTATATCTCTTTAGAATTTAATTGGGACTTATAGTTTTAAACTGATCCCGAACCATTACAAACATCCTCGCTCAAGGTGGTAATTGAACACACAAACCATTGGAAAGTGGTACTGGGTTATCGCTGTGAAAGGTATAAATCCAATTACAAGCTAAAAAGATAATCATTTATTCACCATCTTGGTTTTATCCAGATGATTTTACCACTAAAATATTAAAAACAAAATACAATGATTTCTAAAATTATTAAATGATTTTAAAAATTGAAACTTTGTTTTGGAATTGTGATGTATTTAAAATGAAACTTATTTCTAATATGGGCAGTTAAATAAATTATCCTTTTCTGATTTTTCAGATGGTTATAAAAATCTGTCTCTATTTTTCTCCAATAACTCGATTTTGATTACAGCTTTCTTACTATATTAAAATTGTATTGTAAAAAAATAAAGAATTTTGTAAAGCAATAAAAGTTTTAATGTATAATATTTTTTTCAAAAGATTATGTTATTTTATATATATATATATATTTTTAATCAGATTGAATCAATTTTAGCTATTAGTTTGAGGATAGAATTTTCTTCGAGAGTAAACTAATTGATTTACGATCACTGTGAAAGACTAAATTTTTTATTAAAAAGTTGTTTCTCTTTGGTTCCTATGGTTACAAATGCTAGTAAAAGAAAAATCGTTAATCTTAAAGTAGACATTCAAAAGAATCGAACTATTACATCAGATTTTTAGCATAAGGACCGATTGTTTACACTGCGAAAAAATGTATGATTGTCAAATCACAATTACATAAAAAATCATTACACATTTTTATTATTTAAAGCATTATATCACGCATATTTATAATATTTTTAAAAAATTAATATTTTGTTTAAGTGAAAACTTATGTGAAAAATTATTTTGCCAACATAATAATAAAAAATTTATCACAGAAGATGAGAAATTTTCTTTCAATCTAATGTTTACCTATTATCATTTTCAGCCAAGATCTGTATTTAAAGTAGATACTAAATTATCTCACAATAATGAGCAAGATTGGAGATGAATTCAAGAACAAATTGAATTAAAAGTAAGATCCATGATCATTAATTGTTGCCTCGTCAAACCATTCTTTCTAACTCCGAGTCTGAATTATAGAGAATGTATTTGAGAATCCACTCAAATTGCAATTTAGTTTCCAAGGACCACATACACCGAATTATTTAATGAAAATGAAATAAGTAAAAGAGTTAGAGCATAATGTCGCATGTATTTACATTAAAAGCTGAGTGTAAAGAGATCCGAGACAGTGGAGCAAGTCTTTATTTTACAGCAACGAATAAAATGAAAATAACTGTACATAGTTTCATTTCACATTTTTATTGTTTAGCATTTAACCTTTTTCAATGTGCGATTTCTACCAGCGCGGCAATGTGTTTTCCTCATTTCGCTCACAATCATGGAAATGAGTTTAACCAGATTTTATTATGTTTAAATCAGTGCCAAAATGTCTTAGAAACATGGACACCAGAAAGGGCAATATTTGTGCACCATAACTATAGGTTTGGTTTACATTTATCGCTCCATCGCAACTTGTTTTTGCTCGTAAAAGCTAATTTGAACGGGAATTTCAATTAAAGTTGATTCCGAATCACAGCTAACATTTAAGTCTGAGGCGGGAATTGAGAACAAGACTCGTTTAACTTAAGGGAAGAGCTGTAATCATTTAACTGATAATATGTTTTCCAGTTACATCAGGTGAAGATCTAAAAGTTTGATATGAGCCTTAAAGTACAATTTAAAACATTACTTTGTATGTTCTTCCTACTTAGAAATAATTCAGTAGGTTCTCCTTCAATCACCACATTTCATATTATAATTTTTGACAAGAACTTAAAATTTAAAAGGGAACCCTAAGTCCTTCTACAAATACCTATACTCATTGAGGGAATCGAACCAAATAACTATAGAATTGTTAACCAGAATCGCTTAGGTACCAACTCAGCTAATTTATTATGGAAAAGTTTCATACGTCACCACTCTCAATCTTATTGAAATTTAACAAAATGATTTAACAAAATGAATAGAAAGACGGTAGTAAGACCTTCAATTATTATTTTTTAAAACGGCGAGCACTTGAGGGTTGAACCCTAAGCCACAACAAGGCCAGAAACTGCTACTCATTTGTCGTTACCCAACGGGCACCTGTGAACCAAGCCACGGAGGCGAGTAGCGTTACCCGCGCCATACCACCACAAACCCATTTATAGGGTGGGTCACATTCATATATCACGGAAGAAAGGATAGAGAAACACAGAACAGAGAAAGAAAAGTAACAGCCATGCCCGAAACGGGATTCGAACCCAGGGCCCACAGCTCAGGGATCTTCAATTATGAATTCAAATAATACTGAGTGACATAAAAAATATATTTTATTTGATACAAAAATTTAAATAATGCAGTTGAATTTGAATTTTAACTTATTAAATTATACCATTTTATTCATTTATGTAAGCCATGATAAAACTATGCAACAAATAAGGAGAAAATTGGGAGATAGTTTTGTTGTTGTGGTTGTTTTGTGCTAGCTAGGCTGGTATTATGGGGTGCGCTGCTCCACTTTCCCAACTGAACCCTATTTTGGTGTGAGTCCGACTTCCTCAGTACACACATGCCATAGATACCCGTTCATAGGATAGGCAACCATTCACAACCCATTTATATAAAAAAAGGACAAAGGATAGACAGAGAGAAAGTACATCTATGCCTGAACTGGGATTTGAACCCAGGACCTTCCTATCTACAGTCAGGTACTTAGACCACTAGACAAGATGGGCGGAGGGAGATATTTTTATTTGATTTCCTTTTATAAAAACATCACATAAAATTAGAGGTACACATTTTAAGTTCCATACAGGAAATATTTTTACAACTCCTGGCTCAACCATCTATAGTGTAATTTATTCTATAAAACCATAAAAAGCGTGTAAATGTATAGGATTACTAAGAGAAAGTTTAAAGCTGCGCTCACTTTGTCCAATAACGTTGCCCAGTTGAAAATTTCTCTTTTTCTCTTCAGGATCTCCCTTCCTTTCGACCAGCCTGAGAACAGCCTGGAAGGGCTTGACATCGCACAGAAGGCGATCCTCGTCCACCAGCTCATCCCTCTCCGCTGTGTTGAAATTGACGCACTGGAAGATGTAGGCGTCGATGTCTTTGAGGAGGGCGAAGAGTGGACAGTGCTGTGCCATTTCCCACACATCCTGAAAAGAACATTTAGTTAAGTACAGTTCACAAAAGCTTTTATTTACAGATAATCTACATAAAATCCTTATTCAGTTCTGCTTGTTCATTTTAATCCGGGTTGAATTGGTAAGTTACATGGAATGGAAGGAAACCAACCCTTCGCCACAAAAACGCCGGTAACTACTAATTTGTCGTTACCCAGGGGGCACCCGTGAACCAAGTTACGCAGTCGAGTAGCATTACCCATGTCATACCACCACAAACCCGTTTAGGGCGGGCCACATTCATACATCATCTCAGAAGAAAGTAACATCCATGCCCGAACCGGGATTCGAACAGCACAAGAGTCAGGAACGCTAACCACTCTGCAATCGGTCGGCGGAATGAAACTTATATGAATGGTCATCTCTGACAAATTTAAGAAAAAGGCTATATACTATTTTGAAGATTCAACTACAGCGTAATTAACGCAATTAATGGAGATTTGAGTACTCTAAAAAGTAATTAATTTAAAAGATGCTAAACTAACAAAAGTCTGTTCACAATGCTTTACTCAATTGAATCATCTTCGAAGAAGATGGGTGGTGAAGGTAAGAGTGTTGAAATTGAGAGTCAAAATTTGGAAAAGGAAATATCATAAAAGGCAACCAATAGAAGATCAGTGGGTGTTTGGTGGTGTCGAAAGAGATAGCGGAAAGTTATTTTTAGTGGCAGTACAAGATAGAACAAGGGAAACTTTAGCTAGTATTAAACAGTGGATTGAGTCAGGGGCAGCCATTTATTCCGATTCTTGGGAGGCTTATGATTCATTAGGAAGCGAGAGTTGTGAACATTTGACTGTTAATCACTGTCATTTTCGTGGACACAACTACAGAATGCCATACAAATGCTATTGATAGTATATGGAAACAAGTTAAAAGCAAATTGCCAACACATAATCGTCAAACGCATTTTAAATTTTATTTGGCATTTTATTTATTCCATAAGAAAAGAAAAGAAAGTGGATCCATTTAATGTTTTTTGGGAAATCGTTGGAAAAATTAATTGGGATGAATTTAGAGTTATTATTTAAAATTATGTCGACGTATTCTTTCTTTTGTTTATGTATGGCGTTTTTATAACTTATATTATTAAAATAAAATACTATATAATTTGTACATACATTTTTAAAATTATTGTTTCTTTTTTTAATTTTTGAAAATTATTATAATTAACCGTTTAAATTGTACCTTATAATTTATATTTTTTCTTTAGCGAATGTTTCTTTATTTTTCATTAATATTCGTGTTCTGATTCTTCTGGAATTTTCGTTAGAATTCGTATTCCGATTTTCTTAAAATTCGTATTTAATTTTTCCGAATTTCCCATATTTTTCTTATTCGCATCCGGTTCCGAAGTAATTTCGGAAATGAATACGAATAAAGAAAATATTCATATTTTCTAATGTTTCACTTTCTGTTTTAATGTTTCATTTTTTTAAATTCTTATTATGTTAAAAATATGCATTCCCGCTCTTTATTTATATCTGGTTTAAATTTAATATTTAGATATCTAAAGTTTTCCAAAAACGAATTTATTACGTCACAATTACAACATATTCGCGCGGCTTTACGTCACAATGACGTCATTTTAGCAACATTTCGTCGTCGCTAAAAAATTCAAAATTTGAGACCCTTGGATTATACGGCGTCTGTGCTGAAATTTGAAATCAGAATTGTTTAATATGAAATAATAGATGTAAATAAAACAGTTTATATCATAGATAACAGCCAGTATTTTTTGCGCCAAAATAATCATTTGCATTTAACCACCATTTTTTCCCCGCCCACCCTGTCTTGTGGTCAGCATGCCTGACTGCAGATAGGGATGTACTGGGTTCGAAACCCGGTTTGGGCATGGAGGTACTTTCTCTTTCTATTTATCCTGTCTTTCTCCTTCCCTTTTATGAATGATTGCCTACCCTATAAACGGGTACCTATGGCATGTGTGTACTGAGGAAGTCGGACTCCACACCAAAATAGGGTTCAGTTGCAAATTGGATCAGCGCAACCGATAATGGCACACGACAACAACAACTATTTTACATTATCAACATTTTAAAAAATTAGTTTCACTGAATTGCTTGTCCTTGACAGCATGGAAGACAAAATGGTGATAAATTGGACACCAACAAAATGTGAAATAAATATCAGTCCAGAACTACTTGTAACCAACTAGATTCAAATTTAATAAAGTTAGTGCTGGATACGCATCTATCAAACAAAAAGAAAATCGCCAAGCATGCTTGAAATGCGACTTTGACGTCATATGAAGTGAGTCAACTACAATTTTTATTCCGTAAGCTATATAACATATGTATTTCTCACTGGAAGACATACAGTTCTTATATTAGCCTGCCGTGGTAACAAATAATGTTCTATTAAGAAATAAAATATAAATTTGAGTAAAAATTTTCATAACGAATAACTTCTTTATCTTAGCGATGCTGACAAAATTTTACAGTTTAATTTGTGGATCAAAATGTAATAAATATAAAATTTTTTAATGGAATAAATGTTATTTAATTAGCAATCGATGTATATATTCAATTAAAATATATAAAAATATAATTACAATTTCATAATCTAAAATGTGTATTTCACTATTAACAAGATTGTAAAAATTGTATACAATGTGTGATAAATTGTTATTCAGTATTTAGTAATTTTTTTTAAGTTAAGGGAAAATAAAATTCTTAATTATCATTGTTTTACAGCAACAATTTAAAAATGTGTCTTCCCAATTTTTAGTGAGTCGCAAAATTTTTTTTTAATCGTGTACTGAATATATATCATGGAAAGCTAAGATTTTCAGACCAGATTCAAATATATAACATTTATTATTTTGTTTATATCGCTGCATGCATCATTCTTTTAAAATATATTTATGTCACTTTCTATCTCTAACTATAGAAATCAGGTATTTAGCTCTTTTAAGATAATGATTCGAGTCTTTTATCATACTCTGCAAAGTTTATACAAATATCTTTGAAATATAATCCTTCTTTCATTGGTAAATTAAAATTTGCAAAAATATTTTAAGTTCTCTTTTTAAAAATACAAATCGCTTAATCTCGCAAAAAAATCTCAAATCATGTAAAATTGTCACTGACATTCAGGAATATACCTAAACTAAAAAAAAAAAAAAAAAAATACACTTCAAAAAAGAATCTGTTTATAGGCTTTGAATAAGAGATTTGTGAGTATATATTCTGAAGCTGAAAGCATTATTTCAGAACAGTTACTTAAAAGAATTAAACTTGCTTTAAATTTGATAAGATTGTCAATTTAAAATTAATAAAATCAATAAATTTCAAAGAAATTTATCTAAGTTTCAAAACAAATACAGCTAAATTTTTAATATGAGCAATAGGATTTTTTACAGTGAAAGTAGACATTGAGTATTTTTTATTGGTCAATCTATGGTTGCTTTTTCCTTACAGGGATTATTCTACGAGGAATAATTAAAAAATTTCTATTTCTATATATATATATATATATATATATTTCTATATATATATATATATATATATATATATATATATATATATATACATATATATATATATATATATATTTCTATATATATATATATATATATATATATATATATATATATATATATATATATATATATATATATATATATATATAAATACCGCAAATATCACTACCAGAAGTAAAGAGAAATCGAACCCACCAACTAATTCAGATGTGATAACCATTCAGATGCCAGATTAGGGAGTGTTTTTATAAATGCCGACTCATTTATGTTGTTGTTCCTTATTCCACTTGATCTAGTACAATCTAGACCAAGTCCAGTAGATCGTTCGCCCAGAGAAAGTCCCGAACCAGCGCAGGGTTTTCAAAAGATCTCTCTTCTCCAAACCCAGACAGGAGAGCAGATGGTCCGGAGAAGCTTGGTGGAAATTACACCTGAGGCACACAGGGAACACTTTCTGACCCTGACCGAATACAATACTCATTTATAATAAACTAATTCACAATTAAATACAACAATTTTAAGAATTCACTCTAACAAGAGAACTCAACACCCAGAATATCTCAGACAGCTAGCTTTGGAAGTAATCCACCAGATTCCCCTTAATGCACTGCAGATTTACACGAATGGCAATAGGGGTGAGGGTGCTGAGTCGGGTAGTGGGGTGATTGTTCAACTGGGTTTGGTTGGTTGGTTGGTTTGTCGCTCAACGGTCATTTTTTGCACACGAGGGCTAATTAGACCGGGACCTACGGTTTAAAGTGGATTCCGAACCACTACAAACAACATCCATGCCCAAGGTGGGATTCGAACCCACGAACTGTTGAACCGAAGGCAAGAGCGCTAACCATTCGGCTGCCAGCTCGGCTTGTTCAACTGGGAGATGGCAAAAAGATATGTAGAAGAAATCCAAATTATTGTTCTGTTTTTCGAGCTGAGCTTTTGGCAATTGAAGAGGCTTTAAATTTCTATGTTACTGAGGGTATAGTCTCTGATATCTGGATCCTCTGTGATAGCCAAAGCTCCATACAACATTTGACCCAGTGGTGGCGGCATGGTGACAAAACAACTAAAATAGTACAATGGCCTCTCCATCTCATATTTTTCAGTGCATTGGGGGCGAGAGAGGGGACATGGATTTGAGACCGGAGGTGGTGCGTGAGAGACTTGACTACTTTTGGATTCATGAGGCTGGTGTGATGGTACTGTCACGCCAGTCGGGGATAAGCAACAACACAACAATTTTAAGAATATTTATATACTAGCATTATGAAAGTAAAGTATCTATAATTTTGGTATATTAAAATCTCATGCATTAGATTTAAAATTGATAATTAGAATTATGTGTAAATGATAAAATGTATAAAAGCACATCTGTTTATAATATATACTGAAGTATTAATAAATAAATGCTAATATTGTATTTATGTAGATATGTGAAAAGCAATTAGTAGCAAATGAAAATCAAAGGCTACGCGCGCGTTTACATGAATAAAATAAATAATCTTCGATGTAGTCTGGAAAATTTTTAAAACAATTTAGTCACTACTCAGAAAAAGAGGTTTCTGTTATTTTTTTATTTACTTAATGCGAATTTCTTTTGAAGCTTACCTCTTTAATTTCGAGTAATGAACTATTCTTTTTAACTCGAATGTTCATGAAATATCCGTTGGGCATCAGTACGTCCAGGGATACTTCAGGATCCGAGTCCTGCTCCATGTCCCAGACATCCTGAACAGCAGTCAGGGTCTCAGAAACCCCAGATAGATTAGTCTCAGAATCCATCTCCATCTAGAGCCATTTTTCTATTACGAGAAAATATTAAATCATCAAAAACATCGGCATAAAAAAATTTATATTTCGCAAGTATGTATCTATTTTTTTTAAAAAGCTATATTTAAATTCAAGATCATCGTTACAAAAGCATACACATTATTTCAATAAGTCTTCGCCAAATAAATCTTCGTAAGTTTCAATAAGTCTTCATAAAGCAAAAAATATTCTGGCTAAAAGATTTTTTGGCACAGATGCCGTATAATCCAGAATGCTAAATTCTGAATTTTTTTTGGGGGCGTTGAAGAAATGTTGCCATGATGACGTATTGAGCATGCGCAATGAAGTGAATACTAGGGTTACAAAAACAGAATTTTCTGCACGATTCTTATAGGTCTCCATATCAATGACATAATAAAATCAAAATTGTCACATACTTCAGGAAATCCGCCAAAAAAAATCACCAAACTCATAATTTAGCATCCTGGGTTATACGGCATCTGTGCCGATTCTTTTGGCGATAATTCATTTAAAATAGCTTAAAAGCAAATATATTTTGTTACTCTTGCATTCTAATAATCTATTTAATTTCTAATACGAAAATTCAAATAAAATTCAAAAGCAGATAAAATATTGAAAGAAGCTGTTACAGTCTTTGAGCAAATTAGTTTTAGATTATCTTCATCATAATTACACATTAATTTAGTAGATAGTAATGAGCTGACTAGCATAAAAATCTGTAATCAGGGGCAAAATAACGGTTAATGAGACATTAATGGAACATGGATAAAAATAAATTTTCAGATAAACATTTTTTTTAATATTTTATTTTTGAAGACAGCATAGGATATAGATCCTAATAAAAACTTCAACCTGTTTTCTATTACTGCGCATAAATCTGTTAAAAAAATTAAGAAATATAAATTGAAGAGAAATGCTTATGTTTTTCAGGTATATCAGTTGAAAATTTACATTTAAGCTTCACGTATTATAAGTAAACTATATTGATAAGATTCGGCTTGGTTGGATTGTTGATTGCGTTTATATTGGGCACTAGTGCAATTTGACAAGGACTCAGCTACATTCCATATATCACAAATATTTGAAAGGTTATCTTTCTAGCCTTCAATTCAATAATTCGTGAATCGGAACTCTACTTCGGATATTGTTATTGATAGAGGTTTTGAATACTAGTGTTAAATTATACTTCCAGGTAGAATAAACTCTCTGGTTGTGGTAGACTAGTGGTTAGGGCATCGGACTTCTATCCGGAAGGCAAGGGTTCGATTCCCAATACCGGCAAATACTTACACCTTTCTTGGTGCTCTGTCCTACTGACTGATGTAAATTCTCTTAGTCACAGCGGCATAGCGAGCTTAGCTTGTCGAAGTGTCATAAGCAACAACAACAGAATAAACTTTCATTTGCCAATAACGTGTACAAATATCCTCTCCAGAGATGATACCTGCAATTCTTGAAATGCATTGTTTAGCAGTATTTAAGAAGAGCAACTGATTCAAAATAGTACTTTAACACAGGCAGGTATTATCTAGAAGCAGAAACTACTAGCCCCGGACTTGTGAAAAAAATGCTAATCTGTAGTGACAAAACTAGTTGCTGGTAATATGGATCCATTAGCGAGAAGCAGCATTAATCTCAATTAGTTTTCCCAATAATTTCGATAAACACCAATCAAATGGCGTGGATGCTGATCAGAAAGGTAACACCGATCGCAGAAAGGTAACACCGATCACAGAATGGTAACACCGATCAAATAGCGTGGATGTTGAACAGAAAGGTAACACTGACCAACATGGCATGGGTGCTGATCAGGAAGGTAACACCGATCAACATGGCATGGATGTTTAACAGAATGGTAACACCGATCAAATGGCGTGGATGTTGAACAGAAAGGTAACACTGATCAACATGGCTGATTAGAAAGGTAACACCGATCAACATGGCATGGATGCTGATTAGAAAGATAACACCTATCAATATCCATGCCTCTTACTTGGGATTAGAATCCAGATGAGAAACTCTTGTGTGAATTACTAACTTCAGAATTGTTATATTTTATTTTAGTTTTTTTTTCTTTTGTACACGAAAGCACAAATTCGACCTACCATTTAAGATGAATTTAGAAACAAAATAAGGATTATGCTAGAGATTATAATCGTATCCACAAACTGTTGAAGTGAAGGACAGTCATTCAGCTACTAGTACATCGTCTAGATCACAGTACGAAAAACAAATCAATCCCATCATATTCACTTTTAAATAGGAGTGATGTTTCATAAACATTAAAATCATTCTCCATTTCTACATTGTTCTGCTGTACTTGAATCAAAAATTTTTGATGTTTCTATAATCATTTAAAGATCACAATTATTTACTCTTATAAAACATTTATTATAAAAAATATATGCATTTAAAATACTATAATTTAAACTTAAAATCCAAAATGCAATTGATACATATTAGGTGAAAAAAACTAATTAGCTCGATAAATTCTGCTAAGTACATTACTAAAGCTCTCTTAAAAGTATGAAGGACTTTCTAAATTTTAAAATATCATTAAAGTATCTAAGCCTAATTCATTAAAGTATGTAATTTATGACATAATTTAATTAATATAAGTATGTATCTTGAAATATATGTATGTTCAAGTTTTTTTATATGAATGATCAATATAATTTTATTTCTTTTTATATAAATTGTTCTTAATATCGGTGTAGAAATAGTTTTTCTTATAATTCTTTCTTTATGATTATGCTTCATTTTTCAAATTGAGTAAGTTCTTAAAACAAGTTAAGAAAAATGATAAAAAATATATAGTTTTTTAATATGAACATTTTTTATATTATTTACATTTCATTCATATACTGTTAATTCTTATAAGGGAAATTTGTTATGAATATATACTGTTATATATTATATACAGCTTTATTATTAAAATTTAATAAACTTTTGAAAGTGGAGTTAATTGATAAAGCAAGTGAAAAATCCATATATGATAAAGTAATAATATTGCTTCCCTCATAAAAAAGTAAATTTAGCAAACGAAAGGCTTTAGCATTTTATTCCGTTTTTTTGTCGGACAATTTTTAAGAAAACCGAAACAGGATGAAATTGTTCGATATTTCCAATCCTTAGTTATAAAAAATATAAATAAAATGTTCGAAGTTGACGTATTGCAAGAATTAAAAAATAATAGATGTTTCGTTCTCCGTACCTGGTAAGCAGACAGCAGCATAGATATTGATGTTTTTTGGTACAGGAATTTCCTGACTTCCTGTTTCGCACACGTCATTTCCTGCCGGGATATACCTTTTTCGGCTTCCTGATGACGAGAATTCGATTTCTTATCACCCGTCTGATGAAAGGAAAACTTTTGTTGTCAGAATTTGGGATCGAATTGCTCCGTGACGGCAATGTTGATAAATTGGAAGACTGTTTGATGGTAGAATTCTAAGCCGATAATGTCGTTTGGAATAGAACTTTAATACAAATGACAAAAAAATTCTACTGCTGTATTTTTTCTACAAATGTAATTTACACATTTTGAACTTTTTTCACGTGAAATATTTGGTATAGTTAATTTACACGATTTAGTAGAGTTAAATAATCAAATATTTTGTAAAAATCTTTACAAATTACATTACATGAAAGTTTACGAATTGATATTTGAGTAAAATAGTTAAAATAATTAAAAATTATTCTAAAGGTGGCAACATGAACCACTTCTATCTCCTTTTTTCATAGCCCTTTTTTTATAAGTTACATATTATAAATTAGAAAAAAAAGTGAATTATACAATATTTCTCATGAGAATTTACTTTTAAATTTTATTTAAAGTATATTTCTAAAATTTGCAGTAATATTTTTATGCTATATCTATTAAATATTCTATAAAAAATTGTATTAGGGAAATTTCATTTTAAACATTACATAATAATGTGTGTGCTATTTTTTAAGATGTTAAATAAATTAGACTCATTATAAGTAATATTTTTAATTTATTTTTGCGTTAATTTCATAATAAAAACTTTGTATTGTTATAAATTTATGTTATAGAGGAACGAGAAAGTTTTTATTCTATTAAAAACATAAATAAAAAAAACAAAAAATCAAAAATTTAGGAACAATCAACACAATTTAGAAATTTTCGAGACTTCATAATAAGAATTTAAAAATAGTATGAAAAATTGGATTTTGTATATTTTTTCTTACATTTTTATATACCTTCTGATTTAAAATTATTTTCACTTTAAAAAAGTATTTTTGTTGAATGTTTGTAACAGTTTCCCACTCGAAGATTGTATAGTGAAATATTTTTCTAATAAATCTGCGACAACAAATTGAGAAAATACAGATCATTCGAAAATTTTCCAATCAAGGGCTTTTTATTATCAAATTATGTAAAGTAAAAAAACTTCATATGTTTTCTTAAATCAATGATAAAACCAAATATTTTGTATAAATTTTAATACAATTTTGAATGCTTATAAAAATACTCAATATACTCAGAACTTCATACTAATATTTTTACTTTCTAGTTCTAAGTTGATATTAAGGAATTTAAAATATTTTTATCAAAGTTTTGAAATAGAATATAGCTTATGTCTCAAGTTAACCAAAGATTAACATTTTGATACAAGTTCCATTCTCTTTCATACTGCTGTTCTGAATTCAAGACGGAAGAAACTTCCGCGGTCAAATAGAATAAGACTTTATATAGATTTGTACATATTATATATTCAGCCTGAATTATCTGATGCACTTCGTAAAATTTTGATGTAAAAAGACCCTTCTTCACCTTCTAATTAAATTTCTGAATGTAAATTAGTCTATATCAATGTTTTGACTAAAACTTTATCTAATATTTTAAACAAAGCAACTCTTTTTTCCAGCGATTTTAAAATTCAGAAAATTTAACAATAGTTTACATTTATTTTCTTTGAATATTTCTTTTTTTTTTCAGAATATAAGAATCTGTTCAAATAAGTTAGAAACGTTGATGTTTATAAATAAAGATAAATTGTGGACGAACCACGGTAGCTAAGATGAAGCTAATACTTCGAACAACTCGATAATAAAATGTTCAAACCTGACCTACAATCTAAGACTTGTATTTTGACAGAAATCATGCTATTAATCTAAAATTTATCTAAGCTCAACCCCTTTGTCTAGAAAAAGAATTTGTAAACAAAATCTCTAATCCAGTTGATTTTTTCACGTGAATGCGATTTAAATTTGAAAGCATTATTTGCGAATGTGTTTTAACGTATGATAAACTGAACTAGTAATAGGATTTTTGTGAGACTTAAGATATTGAAAGTATGCTGTAATTAATTTGCTACTTCTTATGTTGAAGATTAGTTATTTTGGTACCGCTGAGGATTCTGGGTTAGCTACTATGGTAACTATTTGACATGAAAGCCAATTCACCCAATACCTACAGAACTCAAAATGTATTTCAAACCATTGAAAGTATTAATACACGAAGTGACATCAAACCTATTAGTTGTTGAATTGAAAGACTGAATACTAAATATTTTAATGCTATCCCGATACAAGAAATGTCGGAATTTAGGCTTAATAAGAAGATATGGTATCGAAGGTATCAAATCATTAATTTCACATGTTGCAGATGCTACTTTGAGACCAATAAGATCACAATATTTTAAGTTATTGTTTGTTAAACACAGAAGTTTTATTGATTTTAGATTTTCTTTAATAATCCAACATGTAACTTTATCACGATGTAAAATGAAAGATTTTTGCTTCTGTATTTACTATATAATCTTGATAATAAAAAGATTATTAAATGACTGTCTATAAGTTACTATCAGTCTTTGACTTGTCATAAATATGTATTACATAATTTTTCAAATGAATTGTACAATTTTTATAAAGAAAAAAAATTTAAAAATGAATGCATTTGCAGAAAATTCTAAAACAAAAGTTTTCCACTTCATGCGAGAGACTTAGCTTTATAATGAACTGTTGACAAACTAGTTTCATGAGCAATTGCAGATCCAAATGATAAAATCTAGAAAAGGGGAATGAAAGGGATAAAAACTACCGACGCGTCGCTCTACGAGCTCACCATCTGTATGAAATTAATTTCCGCCTCAAAACGTTTCTTTTATAATGAATAGAGCACCAGTTATTATCAGAAAGGAGACGGAGCAGGGCTCATTAACACAAAAGTGTTGCATTTGTTTTCATGACACTTCTATATTAAAAAAAAAAGACAAAATCGATCTATTTTATCAAAGTTTTCCCAAAGCTCTTGTGAATGACAAAAAGATAACTAAATGGGTGAGGGAAAAATTAATTAGATTTTCAACTTTTCTAAGCATAAAAAAAAGTTATTTCAAGCCTCCATTTAATTTCTCAGCTGGTTTTTAGACACCACGAAATTTAATGCGTTTTAATTAATCCAAAAATCGCACGATATAAATAGTTGGTGATTTCAAGATTTTGAAATTACTATATACATTCATTTTGCTTTAATTCCAGGATCTATTACATAAGCCTTTACTCAATGACATAAGCCTTAATCAAATATTTATTGTTTCCAGGAATTTTGAAAAATGTTACTTATATATGTTTGGGAAGTTGAATTTAAATGTAAAATCAAAAATCATCCAACAGCTTTTTTGTTACATGCCTCGTTAAGGGTGTTTAAACCCTGTTTTTGTGTAATTTTACAGCGAAAAGATCAATTTTAGTCGCCATCAATTTCAGATTTGAAACTTGATGTACAGTTTCTCGGCTTCTAAAAACATGTACAAATATTTTATATCGTTTAAAAAAACGAGTATAGTTGTTTTTATTTCGTCTATTAATTCATCACTCTTTTATCTATTGCCGACTTAAAATAATCTGTAACGTGCATTTCATTGAAATTTTATATCTCAGAAATTAAAGTTCCAAGACAAAGGATTAGTGAGTTCCAAACTAGAGTTCGGAGCGTTAAGACTCAGTGAAATCAATTCACAATATAACAGCAGCAAAACTGTTGTAAGAACTTTTGAACACAATGTTACTTATACATGATTACCATATTGCTTGCGTTTAAGTTACATTTTGCCGACTTTAGGTCTAAGACAAATTGATAATATTTTAATTAACTACATAATTGCTTTAATATAACTAAGTATTTCACAAAATGAATGACATACAATTATCTAAAATTACGCTTCTTTAAATATTGTTATTAATAATTCACAAGATTCTTTTTCTTTCTTCGTTTTTGTAAAACTTTACATTTTAAAATATCGCATTAAATAAAATTTTAATATTAAGAGTATTTTCAAAATAAGTTGCATTTTAAAAAAACAATGGAGATCGGTAAATTTCTAAAAATTTTTGCAAAATTTTTTTAAACTTATTTATTCTAAATTAACTATGATTATATAAGGTACACAATTCTTGTTTTACGTAAAATTGTTTTATAATTGTTTGGCTCTACATCCATATACAAACTCATTTTCTGCATAATCCATGGGCCGAACATTTTATTTTACAGTTTGAAATAATTTTATGTACGAAAAATAGCTTTGGATACATTTAAAAGGCTTTCTTTTTAAAGGCTTTAAGTTATTATGAGTCCTTTCTATATAAGTACACTAAAATTTTATTCAAATAAGAGAGGGAAAATGAAACCAAAAATTTGAAGTCAAGCTAAAACTATAAAATTGCTTTTCAATAATACTATGCCAATTCGACATGATAGTCAGTTTTTTTAAATTTTTATTAAAAGAAATTTATACTAAAACTAGTTCTCAAAAATATGGCGTGAAGACATAAGTTACCATCAACATTGCTTCACTAGCCTTACCGTAGATCCTGCTTTTTTTTAGAAGTTCCTCCCAGGCTAGATATTGATTTCCAATTCTTTGCTTTGAGAACGGCAAAACCTTTATCCAAAAAGTCCCCATTTTAGCATTAATGGCGACATTTATTGAATACTGAGCTTATCAGGAACAATTTTTTATTTTGCTCTCTCGCGCTTAGCGATTGCTGTAAGTGGCTGCCTTTCCTACAGCAATCTAGGATTTAAAGTAGATTTCGAACCATTACAACATCTGCTAAATTGAAGGTTAAAGTGCTAACCCTTCACCGTCAACCGCGCGCGAATGAAATATTTACTAAGAGATAAGACCAAACTTCTTTGCCCCCACACTGTCTAGTGGTCAGAGTGCCGGAATGCGGATAGTGAGGTTCTAGGTTCGAATTCCAATTCAGGCATGGATGTACATTTTCTCTGTGTGTATCCTTTGTCCTTTCTTTGTATGAATGGTTGCCTACCCTATAAATGGGTCCCTATGGCATGTGTGTACTGAGGAAGTCGGACTTCACATCAAAATATGATTCAGTTGGAAAAGTGGAGCAGTTCAGCCCATGCCAGCCTAGCTGGCACAAGGCAACAACCAAACTTCTTTACTTTGAAGGAGGAAATTTTCAATCTCATTATAGTGGGATATCAAAAGCTAGATATTTAAATTCTTTTTACCATGGTAAATCAAAGAAGTTTCTTTGGATTTGGTTTTCGTTTATTTTTCACACCCGATCATTTCTTGTACGCAAGGATTAGTTTAATAGGGGCCAACAGATTGATTTGTTCTCTGAATTACTAAAAACTTCCTGATATGAAATAAGAATCGCGCGCGCGTATATACAAATATTTAAACTGAAAATTTGAGCCGTAAACTTCTGCTGGCTACTCGAACGTTATTTTTTAAATTAATTTTATTGACATGCTTAAATGTGGCTCATTATTGAACTCAGCGTACATCAAATGGTCAAATGACTCTTGACTTCAAACTAAGGACTGCTCACATTAAATCTTTGAATACAAAAGGATGTGTGGTTGGTCACTCAACAAAAATTATTTTTAAAGACGGGCCACTTTAAATTAGATTGGAATCTAGTTTAAAGTGGAGTCCGATCCTTCGATTAGTCTTTATCGACCCAATCCTTAGGTGGTAATCGAACTAGCAAACTGTTGAATTGATGGCCCGAACACTAACCGTTCGGTAACCAGCTCGGCTGAATACGAGGGAACAAATGTAAGATTTATAAATATTTATGTGTTGTACAGATTTTTTTTTTTTTTTTTTTGTATTCGAATACAGATTTCCAAAACTGGGGGAAATAAAAGAAACTTGATAAATTTTTATCAATAGGATTGAAGTTTGATTTTAATGAAAAGTTACAAACTGAATACAAAGAAATCAGCATTTCGTTTTGAAAATAGGAAAAATGTTTTTAGTTTCGAAAAGATAATAAAATCGAACAAAAACAATTTATTACTGCCTAATGTGTGACAATCTTCAATATAAAAGAGTCCATGCAGGACAATATTTGTTCCATGCATAGAAAGATCTGATTAATTCAATTTATAGCCTACAGAAGTGATTGAAAAAATTAAAATTTCAGAAAGACTACAAAAAAAAGCTTAAGTAGGTCAATATACCTTGCAAAACCCACAAAGCATACTAAATCAGATAAGGTCTCTCTCTGGAGAACATATAAACACTTTCTAATCCCTACATTAAGCTGTTTATTCATGAATGCTATTTTTCATAAACTAACTTCCATGTGGTTGAATATTTTGCTCTTTTAAAATATGTGAAACTGAACATTATACCTACATAAGGACATACATTTGGATGAAAAAAATGGTCTTCATATTAACCATTAACAGCATTCCTTTGGATGAGAAGTTCATTTTGCCATTTAAAAGTATACTGGGCCGCTCAACTTGTTCAGTGTTCAGCGTGCCTGACAGCGGATAAGGAGGTCCTGGGTTCGAACCCCGATTTGTACATCGATGTAATTTCTCTCTTTGTCTATCCTGTCTTTAACCTTTCCTTGTATGAATGAGTTATGAATGGTTGTCTAGCCTATACACGGGTACCCTATGGCACGTGTGTACTAAGAAAATCGGACTCCACAGCAAAATAGGGTTCAGTTGAAAAAGGGGAGCATAGCACCCCATTTTGCCAGCCTATCTGGCACAAAACGATAACAACAAATGTATATTTGTCCACACATGCACAGGTTTCGAGAAATTTTTCCCTTTCATAAACCTAATTACATACTAGACTCACATGAAATTTCTGAAATCAGTTTTCATTGGAAATATTAGATACCTATATTAACTACTATTCCAATTGTACACGTGATATTTATATTGACAACTTCACACTCGGAAGAAAACCGAATAGTAATCAAAATTCATGGCTAGGCATTTGGACATCAGCCATATCTTGCCTTCCGGAAAGCTTTTCATGGATTGTAATCCATAACCAAATGTCGTAAAGGCGGAAACACGAAAACTTCCCAAGCATCCTGTAAAACGGATGAGCCACAGCCATCACTAGTTATTCAACAATAACTTGGACTGAACAACGGTATTTCAATTTAAAAGTCGTGTTCTAAGCCCATTTGTTAATTTTTTGGAAACTCTGGATTTATATAGCAGTACTTAAATTGCTCGTGAAGCTATACATTCAAAGTTGCTATGGGTACAAGGAAAATAGTAGTCATTAAGTAGATCTTAAAATGTGACTAGTAAAGTAATTTCTCTCTTAAAAAATACCTGAAAACAGTAGTCTCTTAGAACATTTTTGACACCGCCTTAAGTTAAGCTTAGTAGACAGTTTAACTTCTGAAGGCCATTGTAAGGCATTTTAGCAACCACTCTACGTAAATATTTTTCATAGACAGTAGGCTGCATTAGCGTGTCACAAAGGAGTAAACCCAGAAAACTTCCAAGCATGAACTCCGACGAACGTGCATGCAGAAAGCAGAAGCATACTATCCATCCCCGTTGGCAAACAGTGGCGGGATCAAACTCGAAACCTTGTTTCGAAAAGCACCACCTCTATGACACGATGAGCTCCCTCTTAGAACACTTGTAGCATTAGATATTTCTGGGTTCTACCTTCTTGCACTAGCATCTTCCCTGTACCTAGGCCTGAGTTGGGCTCTACCAGTTAGATAGAAGCAACCGGGTGGAGTCTGATTTTAAGAAGGAATCAAGCAGAAAACCCCCAATACTTGGCCTGCCACGCCTAGAGGTATCATTTCTATTGGATGGCATTGCAACCACGCCCAGTTTTAAAGTGCTGCTGACGCCATTAGGAACATGACATTCTAACCAACCAGACCTCAGGTTATACCTGGTAGCGGTTAATTCTATTCCCAGAAATGGAGCTTAAAGATGAATTACAGAAAGCATTATTTTTAATCACATTGTTCTTTCGAATATATGTAGTGGAAGGTCCTGTGTTCGATCCTATTCTAGTACATGATACTCTTCCCCAGTTGATTACGAATGACAACATTCCAATAAATTTTAAAGTCGTTTTTCTTCTGTGTTTGTCTGATTTTGAAAATTGCACTTCTTAAATAGGATAGCTGAACTGCATATCCAGAAATAAAATATTATCATGTTCAAAAAGCTACGATATTTTTTTTATCTAATGATGTAACATTAGATAACTTTTCCCATTAATTAGGTACAAATTTCGGCTGAACAATCCAAATAGAGCGATAATTTCGTATCTTGCAAGCATGATTATTTCGAGTGTCTTAAGAGAAAAGTACACGTAGGGTAGAATATCACAGAAGATAAAAGAGGTAATTCTTTAAAAAGCGTTCATTCTCCACCCTGAGTGTGCTTTTAATCCCACAAATAGAATTTTATATATTTAAAACAAAAAGTTAATCTCAAACATGAAATATAAGAAAATACATAATTTAACTCAAGTACTCAAAACACAAATATTATTAATGATAAATTAAATAAATACATTAAAATATCACAAGTTCTTCTATTGTAATTTATAATCATGCTCATTTACAATTAAAATTACATTTATAAACATTTTAAACGATGTAATGTTTTTTTTTCCATTTTTAATCTGGAATTCATTATAATGGCACACGT